>CAHIKZ030005487.1:145000-270000 GCA_903632075.3 Acanthosepion pharaonis | reverse complement strand
CTGAGTTCAAATTCCAGTCGAGTTCATTCTATAGGGATACAAAAGGTGATTATCTCCTTTTGATAGAGTTAAGTCACATAGATCATGTGATCACTACTAAATGACATCATTCCATACAGTGATGAAAGAGGCAGTCAATTTCAGTTTATTTTGCAGCAACTAAACCAAAAGAACACATTTTTTTAGCCCAGGCCCCCACCCATGGCCTGTGCAAAAGCTAAATCTGCCTGTCCAGCAGTTTACAAGTCCATGGTGCTATTTCCCTTTGGAAATATACCTTTCTCAGATATAGAAAGAAACTCCAGTTCATAATCCTCAATTTGGGAAAACCCAAACTTCCTGTTTCCCATTCTTGGAATATGTCCTCACCTGGAACATAATAGATGAATCCAGCCAGTTTTAATGTGGAGTGATAAACATGGCTTCTTCAGACACAGGAATATCTACTTTGCTGTGTAGATATATACGATATATTATTCTCTGCATGACACATGTGTATATATGTATATAGTTTTGTGTATATGCTAATGATATAAAAGTCTCTCTCTTTCAGCCATTCTGTTCCATCTGTGAAGTATGGTGATATTATATCACAGATATAGTAATGCCTATAATGGGGGAAATACAAATGGAAGAACAAATCTTTCTTCTATAGTTCTTTCCCATTACAATCCCATTCACTTACAAGCTAATACATTTGAGAAAAGTATGAATCCATTTCTTCTTGCCCAGCTATAGGTAAACAGCAGGAAAGACTGTGTTCTATAGCCTTGGTTCCAGTTAGTCTAGGAGAAGGAAAACTCTGAATTCAAACCAGCCTTAAGAGGACTGGATTCCATCAGGCTATCTTGCCCAAGGAACACCACTACTACTGTGACTACAGTACATGTGGTACCCCTATAACCTTAATGGGTCATGGGACTCATTATCATGATTACCAATTATCAAGAATGTTTTTTTTAACTCAAGAGTGGGAAAGCTTTTCAGTGCAAGGGCCACATTCAAAAATTGACAATTTTATTGGGCTGCATAGTATATTAACCCAAAATAATTAATATTTAAAATAGACAAAAAAAAGGTTTTTAAAGAAAAAAATGCAATTAATTTTTATTAATTAATATTTTAAAGTACTGTGGAAGATTCACATGAAACACATTTTTCCTTAAAGTACTTTAAACAGTACTTTAAAGAAAAAAATATTAATAAGTATTTTTAAGTTGAAAATTTACATGAAACACATTTGAAAGACAAAATAACGTTGTTTTAAGAAAAAAATTATTTTATTAATATCATAAAGTAGAAAACATTTATTTGAAAAACAAATTAACTCTGCATAAAGAAATAAAAAACAATTCTTACTAATATTTTAAAGTAGAAACTTCAAATAAAACACATATAAAGTAACTAAATTTAAAGAAAAAAATTAATTTAGATTTTAAAGTAGTAACTTCACCTGAAACAGATTAATTTGAAAAACAAAGTAATTCAGCAACAGAAGAATCTCAATGACTCAATGAGAATAATATATCTGACTGCAGTCATTTACCAGTTTGCTAAAATTGAGTGTCAAATTTCTTGTAGCAATTATTTGGCGTTGCTTGGTAATTTTCTCTTTCAAATTTCCTAATGTTTGGCAGGCTGCATAAATTCTTTTGGTGGACCACAGTTTTCCCACCCCTGGTTTAACTGAATATATAGATTTATTCATTCATATATATATATATATATATATATATATATATATATATATATAGGGATGAAGATGTTTTTTAAATATTCGAAGATGGGAAGCATGTCATGGGCATGTTCATATGTGACCCTCACAGACAGTTTGCTTCTTTTATAGGTCTAGACTAGCTCACAAAGATGAATTATTGTTTTAAGTACAAAGCCTTCTTATCAGCTGAAATGTCTATCATTCTTTTTTTATTTCCTTCTCAGAAGTTATGATCCTCTTGCACAAACAAATAATTCTGCTTATGAGTATTCCAGGCAGAGAGGCATCAAATTCTGTTTTTGCATCCTTTTTAACCTTCTTAGGATACTTGTCAAGTTTTATATATCTTGTCAAGTTTTATATATCTTGGCAAGTTTTATATATCTTGGCAAGTTTTATATATCTGAAATAAAAAAAAACGTAGAGTTGTAGAATAGGCCCTGTAACCACAAAGAATAATTTTTTTCAAAATTAAACTTCATGCAACTGTAGATTAAGCACTCCAGATGACAAATATCTAAAAAAAAAATATTTACATTGTTTGACTGTTTTCTTCATCATTATTGTCACATTGTCATATCCCAAGCTGCTGGGATGAACAAAAATGAATGAAAATAAAAAAAACAGGTGTGTTTTAACACATAATAAAACAATTTGTTTGGATTGAACGATGAATTCCATGTGTGTGTCAGCTTGTCGCCATGTTCAGTTCAGAAAGGGTACACTCAGCTTCACAGACAAGGGACATAACTCAGTTGTATTTTGAGTTATTGTCCTTTATTGGGGAAATAAATTAGCTTCCCCTAACACACATTCACAACGTTTCAACCATTGTACACACCGGCCTTCTCCAGATATTTATTTGAATTTCAAACCAAACCCATAATAGTCAATCTGTATGTTAGCATTTCCGAAGGTTGGTTTGATGACATTTGTGTAAAAAATTGGATTTTCTTTGAATGAAGCTGTCTTCTGCAGCTTTTATTCCTACTTGAGTACAGCTAATTCTGTTGTTGGTTTTCGACAGGACAACATCATAACTAGTCTGACCAATATGGAACACATTCGATAAGTCAATATAGTTATTTGTAACAGTGGGTAATGAAAAGGACTCCATTGTTAAATTACATGAAAGTGCTGATTACAAGAAAGAAGGATGTGCTCACTGGAGACTTTTACACAATTACATCAGGAGTCTTACAGCATAAATTGAAACTGATCTTGAAAGTAATAATTGGCATGATTTAATTGTTGAATTTATATTGTAAGACCCCTGACATTCAGAAATAGCAACATACAGACTGACTATTTTCTGTTCAGTTCAAAATTCAAGCAAATACCACCTAAAAATGACAAGAGCGTACAATGTCCGAAACACTATGAATGTGACAATAAAAATGTGGACAGCAGTCCAAACAATGTAAATAGTGTAAATAGTTACAATACCTCATCTCAGAAATATAGACTGTGAATATGACAATAGAGATGAGGACAATAGTTCAAACAATGTAAATAGTGTAAATTGTTATAATATCTCATCTCAGAAATATAGACTGTGAATATGACAATAAAGATGAGGGCAACAGTTCAAACAATGTAAATATTGTACATAGTTACAATATCTCATCTCAGAAATATATACAAATGTTGAAGAAAAAAATATGTTAAATTTTATAGAAGTTAATTGAGGAGGATCCAGTTTGTTATGTAAATTCATTGAAAATTGATGTTCCTATGGAAGCCAAAACAAAATATGTTCATACAACATGATTTCTTGGGTACCTTGATGTGGCTTAATGGTTAGCAAACTTATCTCACTAGAACACTTACAACTGAGAAGTAACTAGGTGCTCCATACTTTTGGGCTTGTGCCACATCTAAGCTATGCTTAGAAAATTACAATACAAAATGATTTCTTGGACACCTTGATGTGGTGTAATAAAATACTATAAAATGTATTGATTGTCATTTTGCTGTAAAAATATATTGTTGATGATTTTACTACAGAAATGCATTGTTGATAATTTGCTATAAAAATGTATTGTTGCTCATTTTACTATAAAAATGTATTATCGGCCATTTTACTATAAAAATGTATTGTTGGTCATTTTGCTATAAAAATGTATTGTTGGTCATTTTACTATAAAAATGTATTGTTAGTCATTTTACTTTAAAAATGTATTATTGGTAATTTTACTATAAAAATGTATTGTTGGTCATTTTACTATAAAAATGTATTTTCATACATTCCCAGTTTTTTGATTTTTTTGTTTGGGAGTTCACTATTTGCCCATAGCTGGGACCCTAACAGGTGCTACTACACCAGGTCAAGGTGAACCTGGAAACAACAGCAATTAAGAAGTGGTACCATGCTCCTCAAAACCTCCAATCTCTCAATCAGAGGCCTTGCTGCCAGATGTAGTTTATTGTCATACCCAGGACTAAGATATACGGTTGGATACAACATTGTCATACGATTATCTCACACATACCTCTCCACTATATTTATGTTAATTAATTAGTAGCTTCTTTGTAAAGAAAGATATTTCAGTGTCATCTTTTTAAGATTATATACTATACTCTTGTGTACCAATTTTATCTTTAATTATTTCATCCCAAGAAAGGCAATAAAGTCACTAGAACGCAAGAGTGTTGTAGAATATGAGAAAAACTACAATTAAGGACAGAGGACAATAAAAGAATAAGAAGACAGAAGCTATCTGTCTATATCTCTGAGATGAGGTATTATGATTACTTACATTATTTACATTATTTAGACTGAAATAATAGACAGAGAACATCACTGGAAAATATGAAAGCTTAAGGAATCAGCACATATTCTAGGCCACAAAAATCTCCCAAGCTGACCAAGCATAGAAATGACTACAATATAAGAACCAGTAATAAGGAGTGCTAGAGAAAACCATTGAATAACAACAAAAAATTGCAATATAAGCTCTGGTAAAACATATGCAATAATAATAACAAAAAAATTGCAATATGAGCACTGGTAAAAATGGTTGCTGAAACACTAGGTTTATAAGTCCCAGAAATTCATACGCAGATGTCCTGGAGACATTTGGAGAGTTGAAATTTTAGTATTGAACTCACAACATTTGGAGAGTCCAAATTTTGGTATTGAACTCACAACTCTTTGGGTCTAGTCACTGGATTTAACCAACACCTATATCCACTGGGCCATGTGTCCTTGAGGACATCTGCGTATGAATTTCTGGGACTTATAAACCTAGTGTTTCAGCAACCATTTTTACCAATGCTCATATTGCAATTTTTTTGTTATTATTATTGCATATGTTTAAAGGGAAAATAAGTTAAAGGGAAATAACTGAGACATCCAGAAGAGGCATGGCACATAGAACTAGAACAATCTACCTGGGTGGATGAAATAAAGGGTTTGGTTCAAAACTCCAATCACCTG
The DNA here is from genome assembly GCA_903632075.3 of Acanthosepion pharaonis. Taxonomy (NCBI): domain Eukaryota; kingdom Metazoa; phylum Mollusca; class Cephalopoda; order Sepiida; family Sepiidae; genus Acanthosepion; species Acanthosepion pharaonis. The sequence goes on along the minus strand of CAHIKZ030005487.1, from coordinate 264,844 downwards.
AAGAAGGCTGGAGCAAACAACAGCCAAAATGTTGTGAATATGGCAATGAAGATGAGGATAACAGTCCAAATAATATAAATAGTGTAAGTAAAATAGAAGATAATGATTGATATTGCATTTAAATTTTTGAAGATCAAACTTGACAGGAAAGCAAGAAGCTGGAAGAGCGTTCCACAAGTGAGAAGTGAGAAAAGAAACTATTAGCATAAAACTTATGGTTACATCTTGCCATTTCAAATGTAAAATAATGAAACCTTGCCACCAATCTGGTACTGCTCTTACATTCATAAAATCTAGGTATCATAGCAGAAAGTTCATCAGAACAATTACCATGAAAGTATTTATAAAAAATGCAGAAGGAAGATATGTTATAGTGGTGGGAAAGGGACTGAAGCAAAAATGTCAGGTCAGGGCCAATAACATTGCAGATTCTTCCTTGGATTTTATCAAGAATCTCTCTATAGTAGGGCATGAGATTAGATGTGGTGACAATATTTAAATTGCTCATATGATTAAATTATTTTCTTCAATCACCTGTTTCGTAGCATTAAGCTTATTTTATCTGACATGTTTATTATTTTTAGAATAATTTTCTCTGCAAAATGATTATTTTGTTCCAGGAATCCAAAATTCCCTGCTTATTTTAGAAGTTAAAATATTCTCCACCAAGCATGACCATTTCAAGAAGCACTTTGTAGTGAGTGCAAAATAATAATAACTCCCTTCACCCACTCTCTGACAATCTCTCTCATTAATTTAATTTTTTTCCTCATTTTTATATCAAAAAGAATTTTGCATAAGCTCGCTACTTTCTTTCCTTCTTCTGGGCTGACCAGTTAATTTCTGTGATGGCAAGGTTTTCATTGGTTCAAAAACAATTTCACATAGTCTCACAAATTTCTTTCCTTCTTCTTCAGTCCTCTGAATTTGAAGGGAGGGGATGAAGGAAGCTATTATTTTGCACTCACTATGAATACACTAGATACCCTCTCATTATTTGTTAGATATATTCTATCTAAACCAAATTATATCACTTTCTTTTTTTCTTATCATTGTGCAAAGATTCGCAAGCAGGTCTTTCAAACCATTAGTAGTGAGTTCACCCCTCATTGTGAGTCCCATATTTATGGCTGTGTACCAAAATTAAGTTTCACTTAATAAATAAGTCACATTTTTAGTTTAGAGAGAAATGTAAAAAAAATTTTTCTTTTTTTATTCATTTAAAAAATATATAAATTACTTGTTCCAAAAAAATATAGATACATTAAATTGTAATTCTTAGAATTATGTATATTCAATAATTCACTGAAAAAAACAGCATAATATGATGAAAAAAGGCCCCAAACTTAATAAAAACAAAGTTTTATTGTGAAAAAGTTTGTTATTAATGAGAGGAAAGACCAAATTTTTTAAATTATTCTTTTAACTTTTTTATTCCTTTCTATCATGTTTGAAATTTTGGTTGAAAACCTGTTTTTGGATTTTTTTATGTTAGCGGGCGCATAATGCTTAGCCTTAGTTTTTTAGCACCTTTTTCAGTTGAAAAACACATTAATTTGGAAATTCTTGCAAAAATGAAATAATTGTCAGATTTTAATGAAACTTTCAGAACTTATTCAAAAATGAATTACATTATTTTAGAAATGTTTGTTTTTTTAGAAAGTCATGGCAAAAATATTTTTTTACATCTGTTACTCCCACCTTACTCAATTTTATGAAAATTCGAATATGTGTATTTTTGTAATTCTTTTAATTAAATGCAGAAGACTTTGAAGAATATAAATCATTGATTTTTTTTTGTAAATCAAGGAGTGTTTCTACCCAAGCTTTAGCTCTGACTTGTAAAATACAAAACCCAATAAAACTAAGACATTATTTAATTAAAAAGCTTTTGATATCTTTTATAAATAATATATATTAAGGACATTATTGTCTGAAGCCAAAATATTTTTTTGGTGAAAAATGAATTTTTACAAGAATTGTTTACTTTTTTTTAATTTTAAATACAAAAATGTGATAAAGTTAAATATTTCAAAACTAAGTTTGAATATGTGTATCTCTGGAAATGCTCTTATTAAAGGATCTATTTTTACAGATCTTAAATTTGAAAGCTTATTACAATCTGCAAAGCTTTTCTATTTTTACAATAAGTTTTTAATATGCCAAAAAATGTATTTAAAAATGTTTCCGTTGATAGTGAGGATCCAGCTCATAAATTGCATTGATTTTGTGTCAAATTCTCTGATTGACCAACCATCATCTTCACAATTTCAAAATTTTTAATTTTCTTTTTTTTTACTTATTTCACTAAATATTTTCTTTTCATGTTTTAAATATAATCATTTTTTTTTCTTTTTCAGTGAGAGATACACTGCAATTATTAATTTTTTCTTTTTTAGATTCAATTTTAGGGGCAGAAACAGTTCAGGCTTTGGACATATCTTCATTAAAAAATGTACCTAAAAAAATCAATAAAATACTAGACTTTTGAGAGTATTTAATTTTAAGAATTACTTTATAGTTAAATAAGCTGGTTCACTTAAAATTCAAAAATACTGTCACTGCTGCCCTTCCGTTCAATAAATTGCCCTGATATTAGTTGTCGATACATTGACGTAAATGTCAATTCACACCTCCAACAAAACTAATCATCACGTTTAGACATGCTTCTGTTATTTCCAACTAATTTTTTCTGTTAAAAAATTAAGTAATATTTATCCCTATTTACATTAAGTATACTTTAAATTTTCCAATTTTCCAAAAATAACTTTTGAAAAAAAGCATAATTGAATTTTATAAAATTCTAAATGATTAATTTCACTTTTGTTTACAAAGTTGTTAAAAGTGATTGACATGATCGATTTTATGTAAATTTTGCTGACTCAAAAAAAACAAGATTTTTAAGTAAAATTTCGGACGTGATAGAAAGGATTAAAAAATATTCAAAAAATACTTTGGTCTTTCTTCTTAATAATAACATAAACATTTAGACGATAAAAAATTGTTTAATCAAGTTTGGCGCATTTTTTCAACAGAGTATGCTCTTTTTAGTGAAGTATTGAATATACCTAATGCATGTTATAAAATTAAATGGGTTAACAAATTAAAGGGGTTCTTCCGGGAGAATTGGCAGAGGAGGAGAAGGGATTTTTATCCACTGTCAAAGTAGATACTGCGGTTGTAGTACCTGTTCCGTGTCGTAGGCACAGTTCCTGTAAAAATCAGAAATAAATATCCTGTTCTATGCCGGAGGTCGTGTCTCCGCTCTTGTTTTCCCAATCCACCCACTCCCTATTGTGTACATCTGTGATGTAGCGGTGGTATGACTAGCTATAACTAGCTTACACAAGCTCTGACCAGTTTAGACCAGCTAAAACACCAGCGGCCCGAGTGTTTCCACTCGAGTCTCCACGTTAAAAAAAAAACTACTTTGTGTCACAATCTGACTCAGTGTGGGGTTCAAAATCTCGAGTTAACAAATTAAAAATCGTATTTTTAAGATTTAAAACTTGTTATTAAGGAAGAGGAAATGATAACTTTCCTGTTTGCCTATATTTAAAAAATAAAATACATTATTTTAAAACTTTAGGAAATTCTGACCTCTGTAATTTAAAGGTTGATTGATAACTCAGAATAATTTTAGATCAAGAATGATCCATAATTAACAATTTTATGAGTTCATGATACCCAATTTTTTGGTGTCGATTTCTTGGCTTGGTTTTATTTTTCACGACCTGCACAGAAAACTGCGTTATGAAAAAATAATGACCTTATTGATGTAATATGCCTTTTTTGACTCTAGTGATTTTCTAGAAAATCAAGCAATGAACAGTATCAAAGACAAGGGGAGATAACTTTGATATTTGCACCGGTTTTGTCTGTGTCTGAGAAGAGGTAAAGATGGCTTCTACACGTCGGCTCTTTAAGCTTTTGAAAGAACGTCTTTCCTCGAGCGGTGGTCTTTATGTGCCCAGTCGAAAGGCTGTTTGCACAGATACTGGGGCTATGTTGCACAAACCTGAGACGACCCGATTCGCTATTGTCAAGGCGATGTCGACTGTCGTCCCCTTCCTTTACTTGGGGGCCACGGTGAGTAAGAAAGGTGCGGCCTTCTTGGAAGAAAATGATATTTTTGTACCGGACGATGACGACGATGATTAAAATCACTTGGCGTAGCGAAAAAAGGATTAATATACAAATATGAAACGGCCCTTATCACCTGGAAAAAAAAATCTGAAACGACGAAAGACCCGATAAAAAAGAGAAAAAATGTTTTTAAAAATCTAAAGGAAATAGAAAAGGACTGACATTCAAGCAAGAAGATGTACAAAAAAAATGAAAAAAAAAAAATGCATTTTTAGCTCAGCGAAGACAACACGACATGTTTGAACAGTTTGGGTAAAAAAATAATGTCAAGTAACAAGTTTATTTTATTATTTTCTAGAACAACAGCAAAACTGACCACACCTTACTTTAAAAAACATTATAATTTTGCTTCCTTTTTTCTTTTTAAATAGCAACTCGCGAAGGAAAACTTCTATTTTTCTTTTAGTTTTAATTCTTCGATCTTCGATTTAAAAAAAAAAAAAAAAAACAGAAACGTGTTTTTTTTTTTTTTTGTTTTTGTTTGTTTACGGACAAAAAAAAGCTAGAAAATATTTACAACATGATGAACTGTTTTCCATGGAAATATTTTTATTTAAAAAAAAAATGCTTTCAGAACGAAAATGCTATATAGCAAACTTTAAGTTTACTTACACTACTACAGATAAGTTTCAATCAATGTATTTGTCTTAGTTTATTATTGCTAAAAAAGCGATTGAAGAATTTAAGAACCTCAAAAAATTGAAATGTCTAAAATTTGAAACATTTCGCTAAAATAAAATAAATATTAATAATAAAACAACAGTTCATGACAGAAAATAGGGGTTGTATAAAAGTTATGAATTCGCATCAAATATAGATTTGAAAATAAGTATCTTTTTTAAATTTAAAATCCGTTTCTGAAAATTACTCTGAACCTGTTTTTTTTCTACCTGAGAATTCAAATAACAAGACATTTTTAAAATAACAAATGGTAACGTATGGATTTTGTTTGATCGATATATTTGATGTTTTGATTTAATTTAATTAGTAATTTTCTTTCTTTTTTTGTGGGGATCTTTCTTTTTTCTTGGGTGAAGGGGAAAAACGATTATTATGACTTTGCGTTGAAAACTTACAAGCAACAACAAAAAAAAATAATTCAAACAAACTCGGACATTTCTCACCTTTTTCTTGTTTTTATTTCATTTTTTTAATAACATTTTTCCCTCTGATGCCTCATAAAACAGAGGATGACATTTGTGTTGTAAATTCTTCTTTTTGTATATTTTACCTGTGTAAATAATTATGTAATTAACGAACCACACGCTTTTCGATTCGACCGAGATCTCCTTAAAAAGTGCAACTCTGCTCCTCATTTTTCTTACCCCCTTTTTTTCTTCTTTTTAAATAACGATCCATTTTTAAGCATTTTCTAGAATAATAAAGAAAAAAAAACGTGTTTATTGATGAAGTAATTAATTAGCTAATTTACACCTCATCTTCTAGCTACTAAATTGTAATTACTTTTTTTTGGCAATCTTCGTTATCGTAGCAAAAGAAATGTTTCAGCATTTACTTTTTTTTTACCTATATCAGTAAATAAATATTTACTTTATTAATCATTTAATTAATTCTAAAATACATCGATCTATTTTAAAATTTTTCAAAAATCCATTTTTTCTTTCTTTAGTCTTTAAAATGTGTAACGTTTTTAGCTTTTTGCGTTATTCCTGTATTACAGGAATAACGTAAAAACTGAAGTTGGTCAAGCGAACTATTTTTGGCTACACTAAGTCACTAGTGGTAACCAAAGTTCATTTGATCAACTACTACAAAGAATTGGTTCGTATTTTAATGTTTATTATTAACTTATCTGCAAAATTTTAATGCTTTTCTGTGGGACTGAGGGTTATTGAAGTAACTTAGCAATTTTATTTGTTAATAATCACCATGAATTTAATAATTTACTAATAGTTGCTTTTATTTTCAAAAAAAAAAAGTAACCATAAGCTAAAAAGCATCGCCAAATTGCATTTCACTTTTTAAGTAAATTAATCTTCTTAGTTATTTGTTTATTTTTGTTATTTTTCAACAATACTAAATAAACTAAACTTCAGTATGCAAGGAAAAAAAGTCGTATTTTAAGATTTTCTGCACTTTATTCTGAATAAGCAAGAATTCTCTATTTTATAAATTTTTTTTTCTCTTTTGTTTAAACTAAAAGTTTAACTGGTTTCAAATAACATCAACTTGAAAAAAGTTTTTAAATTAATTTAGGGCAAAAAGTTATTTGAAGTTAGCATTTTTATAATCATTTTTCAAGAATCATTTATATTTGTGTATATATATATATTTACTAATTTTATAAAAAAATTTGGTAGAGTTTAGCTTATTTCTATAACAAAAAAAAGACATTTAATAAAATTTCTTAAAATATTGTCTATAGCTGCCATAACACAAAAAGTCGTAAAATCGGCCAAAATGTTGAATTAAAAAATACGAGAAATTCCATATGAAGACATCACAATTTTTGTGCGTTTACTAATTTTTCTAGTGAAGGAGCATTTTTGATATTTCTAAATTTAAATCTCACTATATTACCGCAATTTTAGGCTGGTCTCATTACTTTGTCCTTGTATAATTCTACAATAAATTGATTTCTAACTCAACTGCTAAACTCCTTACATTAGAAAGTTTTTTTATATATTTTATATATACATATATATATACAGAAAGTAAGCTCTACTCAAGGCCATGTGATGCTTGTATACACCCAAAATCTTATAGAAGATGTGATTTGCTATCATCAGCTGTTAGCAGAGCTTGAGAATTGTCTCTTCTTTTCAGCTTATTTTTCTATCTTGCAAGTCAAGTACCTCGTTGCTAAGAATAGTTTTGTGTTATATTTGCATCTGGCCTACCAGGTTATAACACTAGTTACACACATATGTCAGTCTTTGACAATTTTTATGCTTAATCTTACCAATAACCATGATTAACTATAAGTAACATTTACAGCCTTATGGTAAATTAACTTAACAACATGAATAATACTTTTCAAATTGACTCGAAATATTTTATTCATTTTTATGTAAAAATAAAAAAAAATATATATAAATTGGTCCTTATATTACTCTGTTTTGCTTAGGTATTAAGTATTTTTTTTTGTTTTTAGAGCACAAAATATTACCATTCTTTATATGCCAGTAGGCATATGAAAGTAATATTTTTACACATACATACATAATAGCTGTTTGTCACTGCTACTTAGTTTCAGGCATAAATTCATGATTACGATATACACAAGTCATATTGAGCAGTAAGGAGCAGCTATATATTTTTTTTTATAATATAAATTTTAACTTATTTTACATCAGTTAAATTACTATCAGCACTCACTGCACTATATATATATATACACACACACACACACACACACATATTTTTTAATAAAAAACAGACCACGTTAAGATTCCATGTAATAGGCTATTTCACCATAACCCCATTAACAGGGTTCTGGATCATCAGACTTACTTCCAAAAGTTGAAATGAAAAAAAAAAACCCTGTTAAAGGGGTTATGGTGAAATAGCCTATTACATGGAATCTTAACGTGGTCTGTTTTTTATTCAAACATATCTGCTCTGAATTTTACATTGAGCTCTCTGGATATCATCCTCCACGGGTCTACCCATACGGATTACCTAAGTTTGCATAAACTAAATATATATATATATATATATATATATATATATATATATATATAAAAATTTTAAGTTTCTGTTTAAAAAATTAGTGATTTTGTTTTAAAATGATTTTCATACAAGTAACCCCCCCATTATTTACTTCATTAAAATTTTGTGGGCATTGAGTTATTAAACATGGCTTAGTTTTGGCATGAGACCAAAGGCATAATGTACGCCATGAGGATTGAAATTACTAAGTAGCAGTGACCAACAAGAGCAGCCTGTTAAGCCTTAATCGATGACAAGTCATGACTGTTATTGAGTGGGTTTTGTCTTTAGAATTTTTTTCTGAATCTCAAAATACCCATTTTATTTATTTATTTATTCTAAGTTCAAGTTGCATTAAAATTGAAATTTTGATAATTTTTATTGATTTTTTTTTTTTTTTTTTTTTTAATAAATAAAAAATTCAGAATTATTCTTGAAGACTCTAAAAAAATTTAAAAAAGAAATTCAAGATGAAAATAGAATTTATTTGCATAAGCCTTAAAGAAGCCCGCAAAGAAGAACTCTGACTTGTTGGGCCTTTGTGCTTTCAATTTGGCTTTTCTTTCTTTCTTTCCTTCTTTTGTTGAAAGCCCTCTTGCCACCTGAGAACACTGACGACTGTTTTCAGGAATCAGAATGGCATGGCACTGAAAGTGGGATTGAAAGAAAATTTCTTGAGTGAAATTTGAGATTTGCCTGTGAAGAAGAATATATGCTGATGACTGTATAAGAAAAAGTGCGTTTAATTTTTGCACCTGCTCAACCGCTACTAACTGATTTGCTTTTTTAAAATCAGTGCCACTAATATTACTATTAATGATAATAATCTCCTTCACAAAGTAACTCAATTTTCTCCAGAATCAACCATGTAAAAAAAAAGAAAAAAAAAAAGGTTTCTTGGAATTCATTCTTATTTGAGAGAAGTGACAATTTTCAGTTTAACACTTGTCAAACTCTCTTTTTATAAAATCAAAGTAAAGTGGCAAGTCATCTTCTTAACAAGTTTAAGAAAATGGATAGCAGAATGAAGACAAAATATAGGATGGTGTGGAGAACCATGATCAGCCATATCCTGAAAGAACTTGGCACATAAAAGATGAAAGAAAGTTTTGCTCTTAATTGTTTTGTGATGGTGAGAAAATCAGCCAATCAAAAAAAAGTAATAGTAATTATTATGAAAATGAGGCTGTTGATTATGAGATCTATTTGAAACAGGAAGATTGTTGCATGATCAGCTGGGGAATCTTTTTAAAATAATTTGTTTTCAATCTGGAAATAACATTACATGGTTGAATTCTCACAAATAAAATAAAAAATTATCATTTTTGAAAATTTAATGCAATTTTAACTTTTGGGGATTTTGTGTACATTTTTCATTTTAAGGGCATTGCTTTATTGCCTGGATGTATTTTTATTGATTTATTTATTACCTTTGTCCAGGGGGTCTTGACCAGGTTATGAGATTTGCCCTTTTGTTTAGATTTTTCTCATTTAACAATATTTTATCTTTTAATTTTGATAATATTCTTTCTTATAAAATTAAAGACTTTAAATTTAAGTCCTTGACCTACGTATAATATACAGGCCTGTTTACAGCTTGGTTCTCTCATAGCAGAGAATAATGATGATGTAGGTTTACTAATATGACTTTCTCGTTACCGGTCAAAGTCATGTCCTAACAACTGCTGAGTCCTGATCAGTACTGACTAAAAAAAAAAAAATAGTCTTTACTTTCACTAGTTTGAAACCATATATACACATCTATAACTGTATATTCATCTGTTAATGACTTTACTTATAGATAAAGTATTTAAATATATTTCTTTTATACTAGATTTGATTAGTAAATATATCTGACCTTTCATTGTAATATAACTTAAGGAAGAAAAATATTCAAATGTGTAAGTATGTATGTCCAAGCCACTTGGAAATAATCACACAATTTTTTTTTTTTTTTTTTAGTTGTTGGCTTATATAAAACTGTCTAGTCAATCTTTTAGAGAAACAATGTATTTTTTCTATACAAATCAGAGCATTAAAATATAACTGCAAAATTATTTTAGGCAAATCTTAGCTTTTTAGAAGAAAAACATACATTGCTGAAACTTGTTTTCTCCCAAAATATTAATATTTATTCCAACTTCTTTCTTGGTACTAATTTGAAAAACAAAAAATTTTTAATAAACTGAGATCTTTTTTTTTTTTCTTTTCTTTTTTTTTTGATCAAAGATCTCGCTTTTTTGAGCTTTGCACTTATCTGCTCTTTACTCTGTTGAAAATTAAATAAATTGTTATGTTATGAAAAAGAAATCTTTTGTTGCTTGCTTTGTTGGTTTTTTTTTTTTTTTTTTTTTTTTTTGGGGTGGGTATCCATAGTACCATTTTTCCACTACAATGTTCTAGTACCTCATCAATGGCATAATGATAATAGCATGTACCTCAATTTTAAAGTCTGTTTTAAAATTGCTGGAAATCATCATCATTATTATTATTATTACTACTACTACTACTACTACTAACACCACCAAAAAGATTAAGTTTAATGACTACACTCTTTCTTTATTTGTTTCTACAAATAATTATAAACTGTTTCATGTCTGTGAAAAGATGAATTAAACTGCTATTCTAATTCTGCCATTTGTGGATTTTGCCATTGTTATCTTTGTGTAAAACAAGAACTTATCTGTCTGTTGGTTTCAGTCTGTATTGGAATGACTGCAAAAACATCCCCTCCCCAAATTTATAGACAAATTGTATAGATGCATGCTGGGATTTCTTCCTAGTCAATCAGATAGATTACTTCTTGGTCTCATCCAGCATATTTTTGTTCTTTTTTGTCTTGAAGTCAGAATACTGTGATCAATTGTCTGTATCCCTTTTGTGTGTTAACACCATTCTAAGTTTGTGAACTTTTTTGCCTCATTGCTGTTGCTTTGGCCTGCTTTTGTCTTGCATATATTGTTCACTTGGTATTATTTTTGCCCTGTTCTTTTCTTTCTTTTTTTGTTATTCTTTATTGCAAACTTTGTCAGTTTTATTTATTGGGCATTTCTGCCAATTACATTTAATCATTGCCAATTATTCTACACTGTTAGCAGCAATATTCAGTGAATGGTGGATTTGTAAATGTGCAAGATGAGCTCCGATGAGAAAAATTTCCTGGTAAAACACATTGAACCAACATTCTCTGCAGTAGATACAACTATTGATTCAATGTAGCCACTAACTCTTCATTTAATCTATGGAGGTAGACTGTTCTCATTCCACTGCCCTTTTCTAGAGATGTCTCATTTAGTATGTCTTATTTTTAGTAACTACTTGCCTTGTAGGACCTATTGACCTATGGGACAATGGCATAGTGGATTTGGTGAAATAATAATTGTGAGTTCAATTCCTGGGACAGGCAGTGTTTCCATGGACGATGTGGAAAAAAGGAGAGCAATAACTGAGCAGTACTAAAAATAAGAACTAGACAAGATATCCCAAGACATGGGCAGTAGAATGAGAACAGTCTACCCTTACAAATTAATTTAATCACTGATTCTCAACATGAGCCTGAGAAATTTTTAAAATGGGCCTAAGTTGGCCCAAGGAAAATAAATGGGCTTTAAAATTCTCTTTTTTTTTTTTTTTTTTTTTTTTTTTTTTTTTTTCCTCCATGTATTTCCTATTACATGAAATTTGAATTTGTGCTTATGTGGGTTTGAAATTTTTTTGACCACAAAAATGAGCCACAAGGAAGAAAAGGTTGAGAAACATTGGATTGAGTTCAGTTTGGAATTCCTTGTATTTTACCCAGATTGATAAAGGCCAGGAGGCACAAGAGTTTAAACATTGTAATGACAACAACAAAGATGACAGTAGTCCAAATGTAAATAGTGTAAATAAGCATGCACTTACACATCATCAAAGATGTTTCGACTTAAAGGCACACTGCAAATTGGTATTGTTTCTCATCTTCAGCATGTCTGTGCTCGTTTCTGATCATGTCCATCTACTCTGACTTAATTTTGTTTCTTCAACACCCACAAGGCCAACATGTGGTTTATTATGAAACTATACTGAGCAAACATTAGATTTACCTACTGTCTTACCAAAAAGCTGTTCATATGAACAATTTTTTCACTAGCCATTTGCTGCTCTTCACTACTGAAATTTTCCCAGTGTCCAGGAGAGTATAGATGGTCAAGTCTCTGAGTTCAGTGAGTAAATGCCTTATGATAAAAAAACAGGATTTCATTGCCATATTTCTTTCAAATTTGGAAGGTAATTTTTTTAATCATTTGTTAAAGATTTCAGCTTCAGTCCTGTTTCCTTAATCCAATGATCAATGATGAAATCTATGGTAGATCTATCACTAAAGTTCTTTGATTCAGTTTGAACTGCAATTTATCATTATATAAACCAATTCACTAAATTGAATGTGCAAAAAAAATACAGTTTGAAAGGACACAAAAAGAACAAGATTAAAAAATAATGACAATGTTTTTAAATGTCTTTAACTTTTTGAAGATTGTAGTTGATAGGAAAGCAAGGAGTTATAACAGGGTTCCATAGGCAAGAAATGTGTGGGGAGAAACTATTACAATAAAATTTAGTTACATTTAGCAATCTTAATCCAATGCTCTGTGGTCATGCACATTTAAAATCTGTTGCCATCTGTGGCAGATCTACCACTAAAGTTCTTAAATTACAATTCAAACTGAATCAATCAGTTTAGAAACCATTAACGTTTATCACTCTGTATGTGGCTTCATTTGCTGTGCAAAACGCTTATCCTGCCACTGAAGTTGACTCTGATCATTGAACAATGGTGTGTTTGAATTTCATAGTTGTGTTATCATATCCTGCTATGGCAACAGAAAACAACTTTGAGTGAAATTACCAATAGGGATATTGCAATTTGAGAGGCTTTGAAAAAGAATGCAGTAGAAAGGGAAGTAATAAAGGGTGTTCCAATAACTTGGACTGATTTTAAGCTTAATTCACGTTTAAAATCAGTCCAAGTTATTGGAACATCCTTTATTAATAATGCAGAGTGTGAGAGGCTAAACTGAATGTGAGTAAAAAAATAAATAAATTGAAACCAAATTGTAAAATTCGAAATTTGAAAACTTCAGTAGAAAATTATATTTCACTTTATATTTTTTTTGTAATCTTATTTCTTTTGAGCTAACATTTTTTTTATCATTTCACCCCAAGCAAGATAATGAAGCTACTAAGATGCAAGGCATTACTGAGAATGAAAGAAACTGAGAACATTAAGTAGAAAGGACAATAAAAGAACAAAAAACACAGATGATGATGTTACATTTAAATTTTTAAAAATTATAGCTGACAGGAAAGCAAAAAGCCAGATGAGAGTTCCATGGGCAAGAAATGTGAGAGAAGAAACTATTAGAATAGGACTAGCAATTTCAACTGTAAAATGATGAGACCTAACTGCCAATCTAGTACTAATGCTTAAATTTATGAATTCCCAATAAAGAAAGCTCATCAGATTATTTGCAATGAAAATATTTATAGAAAAGTCACAGAGAGGATATGTTTTAGTGATGTGAAAGTGACTGAAGGTCAGGAATTAATTATTACATAATAATTAAACTAATAAAAAAACAAGTAAACACATTTTTCTTTACATAAATAAAAGAATTATTCCATTTTCCAGTCACAGAAAAATTTAATAAGCTGCTATAAGCAAACATTAAACATAAGGGGTTCATTTTAGCTTTCTGGTCTTTTCTGTGCTCTGGACAGAAATCAGACATTATACAGTGTCTACAGACTGCTAATTATATTAACCAGACATTATACAATATCTAATTACTGCTAATGACATTGATCACAGATTTTACAGTGTCTAATGACAAGAGAGAACGAGGGAGAGAACATTATAGCTTACAAAAGAAAAGAAAGAGAAAAGCATCTATTTGTATATATAGCTCAAAACATTTCTGGGATTAACATCATGTGCATGTATATGTGTCACATGTCTATGTTGTTGGGTTGAAATTATGTAGTTGGTTGCCCAGGGAATGTTTCCCCAATGAAGAGAGGTCTATGTGGGGGTTATGTGTTTACAGGTGGCTATCTTCAGATAACACCTTTAATCCAAATATATATCAATTTTTGGCCTTTTAAAAATGTATGCAAAGGTAATTAGTACAAATATATATTTTGCATGTACTGATAAAATTTTATATCTCTTAAAATAAAATATACAATATTTAAAGAGTTCATATTAGAAAGTTCTCATGTTAAATGTCTAAATGTGTAACATTACACTTATCTGAACACAGTTCCATCAGAACACATTTAAACACACACTCAGATTTACCCAACACTATTAGGAACATACTAGTAGAAAACACAAATATATTAACTGCATCCACTTGCAAAAAAAGACTAAAAATAATGGAAGCTCTAATAATAAAAAAGAAAAAACCAACTCTTAACAATATTAACTATGAACAAAGCCATAATGTGCTAACCGTATTCGGAAATTAAAAACATCACTACCACACACTGAACATACACAAAATGCACACACTCTACTAAGCTGATAATCGAATCATCCTTGATAATGGCTAAAGGTATAGCTGAAAGCGCTCGGAAATACAAAATATTCAGACAGTTCTTACACACCCTTTGTCCAGAAAAGAAAGCTCTTGTCAGAACACAAGAAAAATTAAATAAAAAGCTCAACCGTAGTACCTTGTCTGTCGTTTTTAATGAAACATGCATGTATATATATACATATGTATGTTGTTGGTAGTAGTAATCCTTTTGACTCTCTGTGGGATTTTTAGTTGTCTGAAAATGTAGGCATGGGAGAACAGACAAATTTATTTCATCAACATTCTGGTTGCTTTGCCTCGTTGACTTTGAGTTTATCACTTATTCAAGACAGGAATTCATTACAGAATTGTCTCTTGATTTCTGATTGGTTCAAAGGATTCATTTGACCATCCCTTTTTCTTCACTTACATTTAGGCATGATGACCTTTTAGTCTCTTTTATTTATTTTATTTTATTTTATTTTTTTTGTCTTTTTGTTTTTATTTCTTTATGGTAAACCAAAATGGTTTACCAACTATTAGTTTTCTATTTTTTTTAAATAGTGAACTTTTTATTTTTCTATCACTATATACACTTTCCCCCTTATGAACGAAGTTTGTAACAATTATGTGTACACTGTTGTTTAATTTTCTTTGTCTAAATCCATAATTTTAATTAATAGTAAAAGTATGTTTTCTTTTATCCATTTAACCATTCTTCCAGGTTTGATTTTGACTATTTTATTTTGTTATTTTCCATTGCTTTTCATATCACCACATTGATAGAATTATCCTGGTCTACTGTGATGTTCATAATTTCTTGTGTTGGTGTCACATTAGACTGTCTATTGTTGTATCAATTAGTCTAGAGCAGTCGATCGTCAGACCAAAATGATTTATGAAATCATAACCCAGCAGAGGTTTGTTGTGGGTTCCAAATGTCTATGTTAGACAAAGCTTGCAAAAATAAATACAAGGAGTTTAGATAAAATATACCAAAATTTATTTTTGGCAAAAAAAAAAAAAAAAATACAAAGAAAGGAACAAAGAATGCAGATGCTTTAAATACCCAAGGTAGTCTTAGATGTGCCAAGAATTGATAATGACCGGAACAGCTTGAGTAGTGCCGAAGGTTGATAAACAATTGGTGAATTCAGTTGGCGGTCATAGCCCTAGGTAGATGACCAGAAGATAAAAATGAAACTGCTTGGGTGGTGTCAAAAGACAATAGGCAGTCAGCATGTTTAGTTGGTACTATCAGGCAGTCTTATCTCAGGGTAAGCAGTTGAAACCACTGTGATCTATAAAATCATAGACAACAGAGAGTGAAGCCTGTATCAGCAAGTGGATTGGTAGAAGACGTGGTCAGCGGGAGTCAGTTAGTCTGTTAGCCAAGACAGCAAAGGATTGTGTTGACTAAGTTGGCTGCTGCTGCAGCTGGTTACAGTGCCAGGTAAGGGGAGATAAAGCTAGCAAGTTGGCTACTGCTGATTGCTGCTGCTAGTTATTGGATGGGGGATTGCTGCTGCTGATGGTGATGGTTGCTGCTACAGCTAGTGTTGGCTGCAGGATTGCTGCTGCTGGATTGCTGCTGGTTGCTGAAACAGATACTACCCAATCATCTTCTCAAATCCTTGAGGCGTGTTGAGTTAAAAATTGTTTTTATATCTATTTCTTTATAAATTGGTAAATGATATATATTGCATTGCATTAGTTTTAATACAATTGTATTAATTTTTAGAATGTTGTGAATATAAAATTATTCTTGTAATTAAAAATTCTAACAAATAGTGATTAATATTTTTGTAAATTCTCAAGAAGAAAAAAAATGTATAAATTCGCTTTCATCATTTGTTTAGGTTTTATGACAATTCTAATCATCACTTTCGAAAAGAATAAAGATTGCCAAGGAGTGAAGGTAGTTAAAATAATAGCAGTGTCAAGGGAAAAACCATCCTTTTGGCATTCTTTTTTTTTTTTTTTTTTGCAAGCATGAAGGTCCATATTTGCTGAGGAAGTTTTAAAGAAAAGGGAAACAAAAAGGACGCTTAAAATCAGAAAGTGACAGTTGAAATTTCTTGGATACATAATAAGGAAAGAGAGCTTAGAAAATTCGACACTTACAGGACATATTCAGAGTAGGAGAGGCAGAGGAGAAACATCAAGTAATCTTCCTAGTGAGCTTGTTCATATGACTGAATGGCAGAGTGGAGACAAAGAGGGGTGGTAAGCATCAGACATTGCTTAAATCTACAAATGTTAGGAAGTTGTGGATAGCTATCATCGCCCATGTCCTGAATGGACGGCACATAAAAGAAGTGTTGCATGAGAACATTTTGTACAGGTTCCAACAATGTGTAATAAATAATTCCATTTGAAACTCGCCAAACACAGAGAAGAACTTTTTCTCCCTCTGCTACTTGATTCCATTTAGGCCGACATGTCTAATGCAGCTCAGGACTTAACAAAGGTTTTCTTTATTTTTGATTCTCAAAATAAATCCGATTGTTATCAACAGTTATCATCATGTCTAAAAATGACTTTTTTTTTTATTGAGCAAGACAAAAATATCTGCATAGATTATTTTGAAAGATGCTCACACAAAATATTTCCAAAGATAATACCCTGACGGAAAAACCACCATCATCTTCTTGCTACTCACAAGAAGTTGCTGAAATAGGTGCTATTACACTTTTGTACCATTATCAAAATACCATAGACTACTTGGGAATACCAAGTGCAGTAAGCTTGGATATGCCAATGGTATAATGGATAATGGCATGGAATTTTTAATTAGAGAGCCAAGTTCCAAAACCTATTGAGTTTGTTATATTCACTTACAGGCAAATAATCTTGGGAAAGGTATGAATCCACTCCTTCTCCCTGCATCAATGGGTTAATTACTAAGACTTGTTGATAAGCTGTAGGATACAAATTAATCAATCAAATATTGATTTACTACACAGGAATGTTTTTTAGATTTATTTATATCCTCTGGTTTGGTTTGTTTTGTTTTATGGCATATCAACCACAATGGGTTATTTAATGCTGACAAAATTTTTATTGCTGGTAATATTTTGTTTTGTCAAAAATCTATTTCTGGTAATATTTTTCCTTCAAAAATGTATCGCTGGTAATAATAATTTTTTTTTTCAAAATGTATTGCTGGTAATATTTTTTTTCTTCAAAACTTTATTGCTGGTAATAATTTTTTACAAAGTATTTCTGGTATTAAAACCTATTTTTACACTTTCACAATGTTTCAACCCCAGCTTGGGAGGGGGCCAACCACTTACCCATAGCTGGGACCCCAACAGGTGCCACCACCTGGGTCAGGGTGGACCTGGGAACACCAGCAATTAAAAGATGGCTCAACACTCCTCAAAACCTCCCGACCACAGGCTGTCATTGGACGTAGTTTATCATCTTACCCAAGATGTGGATGTAGTTTATCGTTATACCCAGGACAATTATATTCTCTGGAATATAAATGTATAGAAACTATCAAGGCCACAAAATGAGGGATCAGTTTATGTATTGATTGTAATATAAAATTGATCCCCCACTTTATATCCACATTATAATTTCTTGTTTGTTTATCAAATTCTGATTAGGTATGAATCCACTCATTCTCCCCCAGCTATGGGTTAATTAGTAAGACTGGTATCACTAAACCACTATTATCTCAAAAAAAATTCTTGCAATCTAAAAATATTTTGTCTTTAAATAACCTGCAAAGCGTTGATAAGCCATGCAAAAAGAAACAATCAATCATTTTGGCACAAAGAATAATGCATGTTTGTCATTCCTTTCTGTCTTAAGGTCACATCATGTTGAAACACCAGTTCTTGTATAATAACCAGCTAAGCAACATCGAGCCCTGTCGATACCTAGATGGGTGACCACCTGAGAATACCAGGTGCTATAAGCTTGGATGTGTGGGTGGTGTAATGGATAATGCGTTGGAATTGTTAATTGCAGAAACAGGTTATATTTGTTATATTCATTATATTCACTTTCACACAAATACCCTTCGAAAAGGTATGTATCCACCTTTTCTCTCCCCCCAGCTATGGGTTAATTAATAAGACTTGTATCACTAAATCACCATCATCTCAAAGAAAAAAATTCTTACAATCTAGTTATATCCCAGGTTGTTGGGATAAACAAAATCAAATTAAAATAAAAGACAAATGTATTTTAACACATAAAATAACTTTTATTAATTTACTGCCTGAGAACAGCAAGAATTTGTTTAAATTTAAACTATGAGTTCCATGTGCATGTCAGCTTATCACCATGTTGAACTCAGAAGTGCTGTGGTCCAACTAGCAGAAAAGGGACATAAGTCAACTGTATTTTGAGTTATCATCCTTTATAGAGGAAAGTAAGTTTGCACCCCCTAACAAATCTAAAAATATTTTCTGGCTTTAAATAACCTACAAAGAGTCAATAAATCAAACACTATATATTTACTTCCCATGCATTAAAATTTGCATTATGACATTTAAATTGAAAACATAATAGTTTCCAGACATTCTGTCAAGAAAACATCAGTAAAAGTATTTTCAAATTACTTATATTATATTATTCAGACTGTTATCCTCATCTTTATTGCTATATTCACAACATTTCGGCCGTTGTACACTCCGGCCTTCTTTAGGTGATTGGAATTTCAAACCAAACCCTTAATTTTGTACACCAGGGTAGATTGTTCTAGTTCCACCAAAACTTGGAGAGTTGAGTTAAAGGGAAATAACTGAGACATCCGGAAGAGGCATGGCATGTGGAAATAGAACAATCTACCCCGGTAATAAAGGGTTCAGTTCGAAATTCCAATCACCTGAAAAAGGCCAGAGCGTACAACAGCCAAAATGTTGTGAATATGGCAATGAAGATGAGAATGACAGTCCAAATAATGTAAAAATAATGTAAGTAATCATAATACTCATCTCAGAGTTATCGACAGATATTGAAGGTATTTTCAATTTAATACAAATTCAAACATTGATATAAATCCATGCTGATTTGATGCAAAAAAAATGATGAAATTTCGGGTCTTTGATTCCACATAAACACTGCATGCCTCATATCACAATTTGTTGGTCCATGCACTGCTTTGATTTTTGATAGGAATCTTTGTCACATATCTTGCATAGAATTTTAGGTTGGTGGGGGAGGGCAAAAGCTCCCATGTACATTACTGATAATTACAGTGGTGAAGAATTAATTCAAAGAAAACTATGATGTTTTCAATCAAGAAAATCAACATTGGTAAAGATGTTTTCAATTTAATACAAGTTCAAGAATCAATAATTAAACAGGATATAAATCCAATGCCAGAAATGATCAGATTTTGAATCTTTGATTTCACATAAAATCTGAAAACCATTGTATTTTTTCTCCATGCAAAGATTTATTGATTTCCACTATGCATCAAGGTTGCTCAGGTTGATTGCAGAAGTACTGACAGGTGCAAAAATATAGTTTTTTATTCAGTCTCGCAAACAAAATACATTAATTAATTATATGAAAAATCCAAACAACATATGTGAAATTTGTTTATTTTTTTCATTTTTTTTTAGTAGCAGTGTTGCTATAGGAATGATTGTTTTCTTAGATTTTTTTTCACTTGTTTTGATAATGCTCATTAGGAGCAAAACGTCAACAAGGAAATAAAAAAATTTAAACATCCTACAGTTAAAGTAACGTCTACCAGCCTAGACCCAATATTGACCCCCCCCCCAAAAAAAGCTAAACACTATGGTAAAAATACCAGCAATATATGTATGTGTGTGTGTGTGTGTGTATAACGCTGTCTTCATTCAATATGTGGTTAAACACGGCAGGAACTCTGAAAGTGGTGGGGGGGTCACTTGAGGGGCGGCGAGACTTTTCTGCGGAGGGGGCAATTCAAGCTGCGTCCTTATTTTCATTTACTACACTACTATCGTATACTACACAATTCAGGAATGAGTTTTATGTTACCTCCCTAAATTAAATGGAATAATTTTTCATTCATAGTAGTGGAGTTCTAATCTATTTTTGCCCTCTTTTCCACTCTCATGCTGTTGGACCACAAGAGAGGGGTTAACTTCAAAACAAAATCAAAGGGTTAAAAAACGTCAATACTAGCAGAACAGTGTCTGTAATTTGTCTGCTCTGATTGTGATAACTATATACTAGGAGTGTGTCCGTGAAACCATTATTACAGACAACGTGCAAATAGCATTTTTTTTAACAATGCATATCTTAGTTTGGCCCTTTCGCTTTTGGCTAAGGCCAGAAGTATCGTATATTTGTCCGTATATATTGTAATGTTGAGGATCGAACTCACTACTTTATCAAATGAAACTGGACATTACACCAGGATGAGAAACCAAAACCCACAGTAAATCACTCAGTTAAGTCAAATGCCGTACGTGATACACGCTAGGGTGATCATGTCTCTTTCGATTCATGACTGACAAGGCAGAAGATTTTCTCTCGATAGGTTGTCATTGACATTTTTATTTCTTTCTCCAGTAAAGACTTGTTTTAGAATTCGGTAAGGGGAAGTAACTGCGTTGAACTTTGAGAAAAATTTTCTCCCTTCGGAAAATTACAAGTTCACGACCAAGAAACGACTCAAAAAAAAAAAAAAAGTCAATTCTGATATTTATTGAGACAGAATTGGAAAATTGGTAATCTCGAGAGCATTTCTACATCCTCTGATACAGAGTGCGACAAAAATAACTCCCAGAAATACCCCTAATATAATGGTAAGACAGCTTGATGAAGACACCTTTTTACCACTAACTCATATCTTACCATTATGTATGAGGTATTTCTGGTGCACACTGTATATTTAACAAAAAAATATCAGATAATTCCAAATTAAATTTTTTTTTATTTTTTACTCACTGTTTAATGTTTATGTCACAGAAGAAATAAGAATTTTTAATGGCTGGACACTCATATCCAGTTATGTTTGTCTGCTAGGATGAAGAACTAGTTTCTGTTGCAGACGCCTGCTCAGGCACATTTGTGTTTGTTCAACACCCACAGAGCCCACCTATAGTCTATACTGCAACTATGCAGGCCTTAGTTACAGTTTATGGGCATCATCTGAAGTGATCGACAGTTTGAATAAGGCGGCCACGATGACATATGACTTTGTGCTAGAACAACCACTGACAACCAATTCCAACTACCTAGTTTCATTCACAAGGCTTGTGTTGACATGGGGTATGGTTTATGGGCATTTTTCAACAATGTTGCATGCTGTGATTGCCTCCCCAGGAAATCACCTTCCTGATAAATTAACCAGGGTGACATTGTAATTACGGCCTGTGGTCAGAAAGCGAATGTTGTAACCTCTCAGCCATGCACCCAGTAAGAAGTAGTATTTATTAAGCAAATACATAAACATTTTCATTCATTCAGTTACAATTGATTCTGGTGCTTGAGAAACAAATTGAAACAATTACATTGTATTTTAATGCCAACTGCATTTGAATCTGGTGTTAAGTAAGAAAAAAGACATGCTATTCACTTTACTGCTTCTAAAGTTACATAATGTTGATTATTTTTTGGATTCAATTTGAGAATTGTGGTCCCAAAACTAATTTATCCTTGATCAACCTAACAAGCATTTATTCCAAATCAAGGATTAGATTGTTGTTTTTGTTTGTTTTTTTAATTTTACTTTGTTTGGAACTGCACTTTTGAACTTGTACAATTTCTTCCATAAATAAACTATTTCTGGCAAAAATAACTTTAATAATTAAACATAGAATACTGAAATTGTTTTCTATCTGAATATTTAAAAATTAAATTCTCTGTATGCTGCATTCCACTGTTGTTTTATTATGAACATTTTATTTATTGATATCCTGTAACAACAAAATTGTCCAAATCATGTAACAGCATGCGATAAGTGTCCATCCCACAAAATGTTTAATATCCAAAAAATCACTAAATTGATTGAGTTTCTTTTTTCCATGTTTTCAGATAAGACGCTTAGCCATCTTGACACCATTTGTTGTAAGAATCACTAAAAAACACTTTGAGTTATTCAGCTAGAAAGAGTACAGGTTAAAATCATTTTGTGTCAATCCCATTATCTTCCCAAATGATCAATGGTGAGAGGAGAAAGATCATTCAGACCTTCAGTAATGGTACCAACATTCATAATATTGCTTCCATCTTCAAAGTCCATTCAAGAACCATCAAGAGAATGGTGAATAAGTTTAAAAAAGAGGGAATAGTAGAGAGGAAAACTGGATCAGGAGATCACAACAGCAAGAGGGATCATCATTTCAACTTAGAACCAAAGAGATCAATTAGAAAAGATCCAACTCAATCCATAAGATGTTTGGCATGTGAGAGAGGAGTTTCACCTATGAGCAGTAAAAAAAGACTTGAAAATGAAATTGTACATAAAATGTGTGAGGCACCTTGTTTCTCCAGAACAGAATGTTAAAAGGTTAGAGTGGGAGAAGATCATCTTGAATAAGTTGTAAAATGATCCTGGATATATATATATATATATATATATATATATATATATATATATATATATATATATATATTTGAACTTTATTTCAATCATTTATGAACTTGCAATCATTAGCTATGATTACTTAATGATGAACATGTCATTTTCGTTTATGATCGATTTCATCATGTTTATTCTGTTAAACTTAGAGAGTAATTATACATTCTTATTGCTTAAAGTAGAGTTCAAAGATCTTTGAGACTTCTAGTAATTGTAGTTCAGTGCAATGCGTTTATATACAAAACAGCCATTTAGAAAAAAAAATCAATAAATAAATAATAAATAAAATAAAATTCTTTAGACACTCCACAACATATTATGGTGCCAACAGCAATCTTTCGCTGTGACTGACCGGACGATGTGCGTATATGAATGCCATCATTTGCTTTGAAATGGACACCCCAAACGTACCTTGGCTTGATCTCTTTTCGAAGGTGACTCATATGTGGATACGAATTAACTCTTATGCCCCTTATCAAGATGGCCGCTCTAGCCATTTCCATAGTAACTAATTTTGCAAATGAACATGCTTATAAAAATGCATAAATTTAAAGATTAGTTATTCCTAAATTTTCACTTGAGGATGAAACAGAGCTTGATACTTTAATTCAATTTAATTTTAATAATTATATTGAGGTTTTCAGCTCTTGTTTTTGAAACATGAGAACTCTTATGTAGCGAAGGAATCATATTTTTTTAAAAATAATTATAATTTAATCTCTACTTCTGTATGGAGCACTGTTTTTTAAAAATAAAAACAAAAATACCAAAGAACTCCGGATTATTTACCTAACGTGCTCTTTCCTATTTTTCTACATATCTGCACACACACACACACACACACACACACACACACACACACATATATATATATATTTTTTTTTATTTTTTTTTTTTTAAGCATTTCACCTCAAGCAAGGCGGGAAGCCACTAGGACACAAGGGGTTACAGAAAGTTTAGAGCAAGATCAGATAGGAGTGATAGAAGAAAGGATGAGGGTAGTGGATAGATCAAGGCAACTGGAGATGTCGATTGACATTACACTTGAATAGCTGGAGATTATAGCTCACAGGGAAACAGGAATAGGGAAGGGAGTTCCACAGGCGAGAGGTGCGAGACATGAAGCTATTAGAGTAGAAGAGACGGCTACATTTAGGAGTTTCGACAGTGAAGGGGTGAGAGTGGGATGCCAGCCTCGTAAGGCGCTGGAACTCATGATGTCTGGGAACCAGCGAATGCAGCTTCTCGGAGCAATTTCCATGAAAGTATTTGTAGAACAGACAGAGGGAGGCGACGGTGTGTCTGTGAGAAAGTGACTGTAGACAAGACGCCAAGGCAGGGCCAACTACATTGCATATCCCTATATATATATATATATATAGAGAGAGAGAGAGAGAGAATTAATATTAGTAAAAGGTTTGTCACTTAACTGATTGATGTTACTGTCAGCATCCCAAATCCAGAGTTTTGTAGATGGACCTGTCCATCCACTCATCAGTGGATATCAGCAATATTGTGTATTTGGGCAGCAATTCCACTTTTATACAAACTTTGTTAAAAACGATTGATAAGGTACTGCAGTTAAGTATTTTTTTTTTATTTTTCTTGTGTTCTTATAATTTTCTTCTTTTCTGGGCATAAATTATGTAGAAATTGTCCAAATATTCTATATGTCTGAACTCTTTCACCTATACTTTTAGTCCTTATCAAAGATGGATTTTTATGTTTGTATCTAGAGATACAGGAATGTTTTATATTCCAAACAGTCAGCACATCAACTATGTACACACCAACAATTTAAATGTAACCACAGTACCTTGTCAGTTGTTTTTAATGAGACTTATTTATTTTTGTCTACCAGCCTGAATATTCAGAAAATGCACTCTCCATTTGGATTTGAACTTATATCCACCATTACAAGAGAAAACCTTGTTAGATCCAATGTGTTTTGCACTAACTCAGCCACAAAGACTCACTAATCAAGCAAGGCAGAACAGTACCTTTAAGCACAATCCTTCTTGTCCCAGATTATCAAAAATTCATATCAGCTCAGTTTAGTATCCAAATGTAGACAAAGCAATTTCTAAAGAATTAATGATTTTTTTATTTATTAATCCAACAGATTTTTATCACTTTAAATGTTATTTTTAGTGGGCATACATTTTTGTTTAATAAGATTACCCAAATATTCAGGCCAGTAGACAAAAATAAATATATTTTATAAAATAAATGGAGCATATACTCAAATATGGGTATCCACTAAAAATAACATATAATATATATATATATCTGAGGTATTGATGGATAATGACAAGGAAACACACATGTTATATTTAACAAAACAAGATAAGAAATTTATTTACAAATTTACACATTTAAAGTTGTCAGAAGCTTGTTTCAGGAAAAGAAATCAAATATTTAAAGTTCATAATTTTGATGAATTGTCAAGAAGAGAAAATGTTCATATTGAACCATTGGACACAACGTAATATTCCAAAATGTTTAAAACAAATTGAAAGAGTTTGTTTTTCACATAAAAGTTATTCAGATGTATTCAACATGAAAAGATATATTTTAAGGTACTTAACTTTGGAGTTGAATAGAGTTCTTTGAAATTGCCTTGCTCTCATTAGAGGCTGATAATATATCAGCATGTAATTTGACACTGGCATTATTCAGACATGTGAACTCTGGCTTTCTGCCTCCTACTTCATTCTGCTTTTCTCTCTCTCTCTCTCTCTCTCTCTCTCTCTCTCTCTCTCTCTCGCTCTGCCTTGATTCAACTTTCTCTGTCTATTTATATCAAAAAGCAATTTCACATCAGAACATTTTCCTCAGTTTGTAAGCTACTCCCTTTTCCATTGGTCAAAATAAATTTTCACATAGTCTCATTAAATTTTGCTTTGGTCTTTTCTTCAGCCAGAAGTCAATCCCTTTTTCTTTTCTTTTGGTCAAAATAAATTTTTGCATAGCCTCATGAATTTGAAAATAGTGGAGAAAAGAGAGATATTTTTATTTCATATTCACCACACTTCCATGGAACCAGACCCAAGGATTGAACTCACAACTGATTTAATTCAATAGGCAATATGTCTCTTGGACAGTTGAATGTTGAAATTTTCATTCTTTCTTTATTATTATTATGTACACTTTCTTTTTCTCATTAAACCCAGTTAGTGTCCATAATATTTTAATGACCCCAAAAATGAAACTGCCTGCTTTTAATCATCTAAGATAACTGTTGTGGTACGATCCACCTAATTTACATAAGTGGAGTACCGACCATATAAATATGGGTTGGTACCGGGAAGACGGGGGAAGTAAGAAGAGATCGTATCGAGAGACTCTGCCCGACTGCGATTAGTCAACCCATTCTGCAGGAACAGTCTTCCCAAGAATATACCAAAACTAACTGTAAATATTGTGTAC
The DNA here is from genome assembly GCA_903632075.3 of Acanthosepion pharaonis. Classification (NCBI taxonomy): domain Eukaryota; kingdom Metazoa; phylum Mollusca; class Cephalopoda; order Sepiida; family Sepiidae; genus Acanthosepion; species Acanthosepion pharaonis. The sequence goes on along the minus strand of CAHIKZ030005487.1, from coordinate 238,501 downwards.
CTTTTCCTTGTTTCAATACATTTTGTTTACGTACATTTTGTGTTGTATTATTATTATTCCATGCTTATCCAAGTTTCAACAATAACCTTTTACCTTGAATCAGCATGGCTGAGGCTGACCTCCAGGAGAGCAATTCATTACATCTCAGTTTTATGTTTTTCATTGACACCTAGTTGAATGATTATATTGAATCAATTGCTAGGTCTGCTTGCAAGGAAAGTTGGTTCACTGTGTCAGTCAGACAATTTTTCTCAGTATTTCAGAAAAGTCTATAAGTCTACCTGTTACATCTGGTCTGGGGCTCAACTATGTATTTAGAGATTCTTGATAAAATCCAAAGCATATGCAACATTATCTATCCTGAGCTGGCATCTCATTTTCAGTCATTTTTCCAATGCTGTAACATAGCTTCCCTGTGCCTTTTCTATAAATATTTTAATGTTAATTGTTCTGATGAGTTTTCCTTTTGGTACCATGACTTTACAAATTTCAATGCAGTACTAAATCTGGATCTTATAATTTTACTGTTGAAACTGTTAAATGTAACTGTAGGTTCTATGCTAATAGTTTCTTCTCACATACTTCTTGCTTTTGGAACTCTATTCCAGTTTCTTGCTTTTTTTGTAAAGTATGATCTTCAAAGGTTTTAATGCAACATCAATCATATTCTTCTGTCTTTTTGAAATTTGTTCTTTTATTCTCTTCTCTCAATTTCTTTCACTATCAAAATGGAATGGTTCATTATTGTCTAAGGTAATGGCAGAGTGTATAATGTCATTTTTTAAACTTAATTTCATGACAATTTCATTTTATTATTATTCTATTAATGAAATATTGCATCATTTTTTTTTGTTTAAAAATAAAATTCCAACAATCTAATAATTATCAAATTTCTTTTTTTCTTTTTTCTTTCTTCTTCTTTGTATTATGTTTGTTTTTTCTCATGAAAACCAGATAGTATCCCTAATACATCTTGTTCTTCCACCTTTTCTCACACTCAAAACAGAATGGTCCATTATTTGTCTGAGGTAAGGGCAGGGTGTAACACACACACTAACTTACTAATAGAGGAACAAGCAGAATTATAATATGATATCTGTAAGTATGTATGTATGTATGCATATATGTATGTATGTATGTATGTATGTATGTATATATGTATGCATATATGTATGTATGTATGTATGCATTTATGTGTATTTGTAAGTGTGTGTGTGTGTGTGTGTGTGTGTGTGTGTGTGTGTGTGTGTGTGTGTGTCAGTTGTAGGTCACAGTTTTGTATCTTGAAAGCTTAAATTTGGCTCAGAGGTACATTTTTTGGAAGGTGAAGGTCATAAGCTGTGTTTATGAGCAGGTCAAAATGGTTGACAATTCTCCATCTTTAAAAAGTTGTTTCCATGATTCAAGGGAATTAATTCTAATTTATTAATTTTTTTTGTATACAAAAGTACAGTACAAATTACTATATAAGTAATAAGCTATAAATGCAATTACCTTCATATGCATAAAGGTGAATGTCTGTCTGTGTGCATGCTGGTATACTTCAAGTTTTAGGCCAAAAGTTTTCCACTGAGAAATTTGGCATAGGGATAGATCTTTTCAAAGGTCATATGTTTTGTGTCATTCTCTGCATGAATAAAACAAATGTGTTTTTTGTTCAAGTTATATAGAATTTTTGCTCTTTTTATTAAAACAAAGTATTTATAAAGATTCCAACTGATTTAAATTTAAATTATTTAAATTAATTACAGTGAATCTTTTTTCAGAAAGAAATAATGAGATCCAAATATTTAAGGCGATGTTTTTAAGGATCTATTCGAGTACACAAGAATTCTGCAGAAGATTAACAAAAGCATGTTCGTTTATATCTTTGTGAGCTATGATGTGATTTTAAGATAATTAACAAACCATTTTTTAAATAGTACACAGGTATAATTTACCAGTGCCATTCCTATATTTTGACAAATACTAGAAATCCGCTTGTCATTGTAGCAAAAAAGTGTAACAGGATTTTAATAGCCCATGGACACCAGTTTGCAGTAGGAGGATTTATGACTTATTGCTAATGAGGATGAAGGATTTGAAAATAAATTAATTTAACATTTTTAAAGGTAATTAATTCATCATGTAGTGGATTTTTATACATATATCTTTTTGAAGAAAGACAAAAGGAAAACATATATTAGCCAACACGTTTCATGCTTTATCAAGGCAAATCAGAAGATGAAATGCATTGGCTAAGATAAGTTTTCCTTTCGTCTTTATCCATATTGTCCTTTTACACATATATTTTCACTTATATCTGAAATTATGCACATATATTTTTATGTAAAGAACAACATTGCTCACAAAAGAAGAAAAAGAAAAAATATTTTATGTGTATACAGATAGTTCACAAAAAGGAAAGAAAACATTTATGTACTTAGCCATAATGTATATGTGCATGTGAATGTGAGAGAACAACATAGGTCATAAAAGAAGAGAAAGAGAAAATTATAATTACATGTATACAGATAACTAAAAAAAAATGGAATGTGTGTGTGTTTGTTCCACATAGTTTCTGTCTAAGAGGTATTATGTTTCTGAGATGAGGTATTATGGACACTATTTACATTATTCAGACTATTGTCCTCATCTTTGTTGCCGTTGTACACTCCAGCCTTCTTCAGTCGAACTGAACCCTTTATTTCACTAACTGGGGTAGACTGTTCTAGTTCCATGTGCTATGTTTAATGGATGTCAGTTATCAGTTATCTCCTGTTAATTCCCCTTTCCAAGTTCTCCACTGCCTTACCTGGGTATTGAACTCACACTCTTTGGTTCCTGTCACTGGATCTAACCAATGCCTTTATCCAATGTGCCAGGTGTCCTTGAGAACATCTGTGTATGATTTTCTGGGTATTATAAACCTAATGTCTTCAGCAACCATTTTTTACCAGTGCTCATAGTGCATAAAGGCGTTGGTTAGATCCAGTGACTGGAACCAAAGAGTGTGAGTTCAATACCCGGTTAAGCCAGTGGAGAACTTGGAGAGGGGAATTAACAGGGGATAACTGATATCAGTTAAATATGGCACCTGGAACTAGAGAACAGTCTACCCCAGTGAGCGAAATAAAGGGTTCAGTTTTTATTCAACCACCTGCAGAAGGCCGGAGCATCCAACGGCCGAAACGTTGTAATAAATATGGCGACAAAGATGAGGACAATAGTCCGAATAATGTAAATAGTGTCCACATAGTTTGTTTGAAATAAACTAGTTGGTTTGCCTGGGGAAGAAATCTCCCAAGCAAATCTCCTCCTAATCTTGTTGTTTTTACTACTGCATTACAGAGCCAAAGAAAATATAGGTGTTTATTGTTCCATCCTTTTAGTCCTAAAACAGCACCAACCACCTAACAGGCATCTTGGCAGACAAGGTAAGGTCAATGCCCACATCATAATGTTATATCTTTGTTTATGTCTATCTGTATGTGTGTATAGTTTTATTTCATATTTTTTTATTCTAATGGTTTTTTAATCTTCACTGTAAAAAAAAAAAAAAAAAAGAAGTCAAGCATTACAAATGTGCTGCTATAAAACCATCCTAGGCATGTCTAGTGTAAACCACATCAAATATGATGCAGTGTGAGACCCCATCAAACAAAAACCAGGCCCATTGAAACCACCATCAAGAACAGAAAAGAACTCCATATCTGTGTGGATGATACAACTATTTACTCATCTTAATAAATCTAATTGGTTTAATAAGGTCAAATTGGTAGCTGATCTAAAAAATAACCTCCAATCTGTTGTTAACTGGGGCAAGAAATTTTTTTTAATCATTTCACCCCAAGCCAGGCAGTAATGCCACTAGTATGCAGGGTGTTACAGGGAATGAAACTGAAAGAGAAGACCGAAAATAGAGAGGATTGAGGAAAGGACAAAAAATGAACAGGTTTCAAGAAGACAGAAGGTGGCAATTGACATTGTATCTAAATATTTGAAGATTGTAGTTATCAGAGAAGCAAGAAAATGGAAGAGAGTTCCACAGGTGGGAAGTGCAAGAAAAAGAATCTGTTTGAGTAGAAGTGGCAGCTGCATTTAGCTATTTCAACAGTAAAAATGTGGGACCTAGTTGCCAATCTAGTAGTATGCTTAAGTCCATGTAGTCTGGGCACGGAAGGGACAACTCAACACCACTGACTCAGGACCGAGACAACTCAGCACCAGAAAAACATAACTTTTTCATAACTGAGTAAAAGTAATTTAAGTATTAAACCTTAATTAGTAAATATTTTTTAAAATTATTTTCAATAAAGTAAATTGTAAATAAATTTATTTTTTAATAAAGTAAATTGACATATAAAAAATAATTCAATAAAACACACTTGTTTTTAATTATTTTTTAATAAAGTAAATCAAAAAATGCAAAACAAAATGTTTTTTGTTTTTAATTATTTTAAATAAAGTAATTCATAATGTAATTTATTTTTTAATAAAGTGAATCAAAATTCTAAAATATTTTTATAAAAAATAATTTAATAATCAGTCAATTTTGTACCATGCCTGATACACACTTATGCGATCATGTATCTTTCAATACATGACTGACGAGGCAGATTTTTTCCTGCAGTAGGTTGTCATTTCTTTCTGCAGTAGACTAGTTGCCATCTAAGGCTATAAAACCTGGTCTGTCATACTATTTACCTGGAGCTGGGGGAAGAAGAAGATGATTCATACCTTTCCCAAGGGTATTAGCATGTAAGTGAATGTAATGGACTTGACAGGAATTCAAACTCAGCTCTCCAATTCCTCAATCTGAACCATGCCTCCTAATTTAATAATCGACATAAAAATGAAGAAAAACCAATTAAATTTTTTGGTGCTGAGTTGTCTCAGTCCTGAGTCGTCCAGCACTCAGTCGGTGGTGTTGAGTTGTCCTGCACCCATCTGGGCACCAGGAAAAAAAGCTTGTTAGAGCAGATGCCATAAAAATATTTGTAGAAAAAACAAGGGAAGCCATGTCACATCAGAGAAAAAGTAACTCAAGCTGAAATGCCTGGTTAGGATTGATTACATTACAGATCCTATGACTTGTTAATTTTAATGCCACCAAAACAAGACAGCTCTCTTTCATTTGTTTGTGAGAACCTTTCTTGTCTTCCATCAGCATGGCTGATGCTAACCTCCAGAATACTAACTCTCTGCACCTTCGTAGGCTAACCTTTTCCACTGAAATGAAGTGGAAAGATTACATTGAAACAAATACTAGGTATGCTACAAGGAAATTTGTGCTAGACAATTTTTCTCACCAGAATCTATCTTACACATTTATAAGTTTACCATTCATCAAATATTGTTGCTACATCTGGTATGTGCTTCTGCTATGTATTTAGAGATTTTTGATAAGAATCTGCAAAGTATATGGTCCTGACCTGGCATTGCAGCTTCAGTCAATTTGCCACTGTCATAAAATAGCTTCTTTGTGCCTTTTCTATAAATACTTTTATGGTAACTGTACTGATGAGTTTTCCTCTTTCAGCTTTACAAATGTAAGCACATTACTAGATTGAGATGACTTGCTGTAATCGTAAATTCTATGCTAGCATTTTCTTCTATCACACATTTCACATGTGGAATTCACTTCCAGCTTCTTGCTTTCCAGTCAACTTTGGTCTTCAAAAATTTAATGCAATGTCAATTGTTATTTTCTATATTAATTTCTGTTCTTTTATTTTTCTCTCTCCTTAATAATGTTTTTCTAATATTCTCTCACACTCAGTAACTCCTTGTGTCATAGTGCCTTTATTACCTTGCTTGGTGTGGAATGTTTAAAAAACAAAACAAAATCATGTCGCGATATCATAAGAAACAACAATCTTTCCAATACCATCCTAAAAGTTCCACTACACTCAGTACTCCTTGTGTCATAGTGCCTTTATTACCTTGCTTGGGGTGGAATGATTAAAAAACAAAACAAAATCATGTTGCTATGTCATAAGAAACAACAATCTTTCCAATGCCATCCTAAAAGTTTCCACCACACTCAGTACTCCTTTTGTCATAGTGCCTTTATTACCTTGCTTGGGGTGGAATGATTAAAAAACAAAACAAAATCATGTCGCGATATCATAAGAAACAACAATCTTTCCAATGCCATCCTAAAAGGTTCCACTACACTCAGTACTCCTTGTGTCATAGTGCCTTTATTACCTTGTTGTCAAAACAAAATCATGTTGCTATGTCATAAGAAACAACAATCTTTCCAATGCCATCCTAAAAGGTTCCACCACACTCAGTACTCCTAGTGTCATAGTGCCTTTATTACCTTGCTTGGTGTGGAATGATTAAAAAACAAAACAAAATCATGTCGCGATATCATAAGAAACAACAATCTTTCCAATGCCATCCTAAAAGGTTCCACTACACTCAGTACTCCTTGTGTCATAGTGCCTTTATTACCTTGCTTGGGGTGGAATGATTAAAAAACAAAACAAAATCATGTCGCGATATCATAAAAACAACAATCTTTCCAATGCCATCCTAAAGGTTCCACTACAAAACTCCTTGTGTCATAGTGCCTTTATTACCTTGCTTGGGGGTGGAATGATTAAAAAACAAAACAAAATCATGTTGCTATGTCATAAGAAACAACAATCTTTCCAATGCCATCCTAAAAGTTTCCACCACACTCAGTACTCCTTTTGTCATAGTGCCTTTATTACCTTGCTTGGGGTGGAATGATTAAAAAACAAAACAAAATCATGTTGCTATATCATAAGAAACAACAATCTTTCCAATGCCATCCTACAAGGTTCCACCTTAAGCAACAAGAGGAAAGGCAAACAGAGTAAAAAATAGGCTGACAATGTCACTGCGTGAACCGGCAGATCCTTCACAGAGACTCATATATTAACACATGTAATGGGGTTGAATTGTTGGGTATGTGTAATGTAAGTTACCCCGTGTTATATATATTTGTAGGAGTAGTTGATAGAGGAATCCTTTTTACTGTTTTTGAAATAAAATGAATAAAACATACAACGATAACAAATAATGAAACCTTGAGACATGTGTTAAATTAATGACAAGAATGTGTATTTTTTTTCATGATGTCAATTACAATATTGGTATTGTGTGTTTAAAATATTCTCATTATTGTCTCTTTTGTTTCTTTAAAAGTTTGTGCTTACTTCGTTTTTGTTTGTTCCAAGAATTTTGTTGTTAAGGGGAGCATTTGAGACCGTTAACTGTGGATTTTTATGTAATAAAGAAGATACAACTGTGTTGTTCTTTTTACAACTGATATTCTACTCTACTTGTGGTGGAAGGGTTGTTTTTTTTTTAATGATGAAGTTTCAGATTTTTAGAATGATAAAATATCATCATCATATATCATCACTGGTGGCCAGATTGTTTTAGATGATGAAATTTTTATTTTATTTTATATTTCTAGGATGATGAAACATACTTATTATCATTCATCACTGGTGGAAATGTTGTTTTTAGAATGATGAAATGTCATCATCATTCTGGATCATAACACACAACCAAGACATATGGAGGAAGCTGGTCAAGTGCTCAGTGACCCTACAACCACACCTGGATCATGGGACTGATGATGATGATGATGATTTCTTTAAATCTTTTATTTTTATGTATGAGCATTGTGTGATGGATATTGACTTGGAATGAAAAATTGGAAGGCTGAGTTCAAATTCTGGTCAGGTTTGTTATTTTCACTTACATGCAAATAAACTTGGCAAAGGTATGAATCCATCTCTTCTATCTATGGGTTGAATAGCAGGGCAGATTGGGTCCTATAGCCTTGGTTGGCAACCAGTCTATCACAAAAAAAAACAGCAATGTACTTTTGGAAAAACTCTGCCTAGTTATTTATGAATCAAAAGAGACATGATCACCCAGGCATGTATCATGTATGACACTTAACTGACTGTTTTGCTTGTTTATTTCTTTTCATATGAATGTTTATTAACAGACTGAGTACCTAGCCTTGCTTGGGTTTAGAAATAAATAAAATAGATACTCACATGGCTTCACTATACTTTGTATTAATTGCTTCAGTTAGTCCAGAAATGTTGATTCTTTTTAAAGCAATTAATACAAAGTATAGTGAAGCAACTGTATTTATCTTGTCTATTTCTAAACCCAAGCAAGGCTAAGTGCACACCCTGTGTTGTAATGGAATGTCCCACTCTCCCTATCATCTATTGTGCACTGACTATACCAGTAGATATATATAGTGTGCACAGGATATACCTGGGAACTTGCTTCAGGTATTACTTGGAGATTTGTCTCAAGCTATGCTGGTTGAATTCTCTGCCCTAAGGCAGAGAGGAACCCAGATGAGGCTATGCCAAAGGGCAGAGTCTTGTCTGGGGTGATAGACATTTACCAGACCCCGTTTTTTACGGGGTCTACAAGAAATTTTTGCCCAAGCCTATGGGCTCGGATGCCCCACATTAAATTCAGCCTTGTGCCACATCTGACTGCGTGGGGCAGTTGGCAAATATCCTTGCTTCAGGAATTAGTTGGAGATTCGTCTCCAGCTATGTTGGTTGAACTCTCTGCCCTTGGGCAGAGAGGAACCTAGATGAGGCTATGTCGAAGGGCAGAGTCTCATCTGGGGTGGTAGACAGCTACCCAACCTTGTTTTTTACGGGGTCTATGGGGAATTTTTGCCTGAGCCTACAGGTTCGGTTTTGACCCCGAATTAAAAACGGCCTTGTGCCACATCCTGCCTCATGGGGAGGTAAGGTAAATAACCTTGCTTCAGGAATTAGTTGGAGATTCATCTCCAGCTATGCTGGTCGTACTCTCTGCCTTTGTGCAAAGAGGAACCCAGACAAGACAATGCCAAAGGGCAGAGTCTTGTCTGGGGTGGTAGACAGCTACCCGACCCCGTTTTTTACAGTGTCTACAGGAAATTTTTGTATGAGCCTATGGGCTCGGTTTTTCCCTACATTAAAAACGGCCTTGTGCCACATCCTGCCTCACAGGGAGGCGAGGTAAATAACCTTGTTTTGGGAATTAGTTGGAGATTCATTTCCAGCTGTGCTGGTCGAACTCTCTGTCTTCGGACAGAGAGGAACCCAAATGAGGCTATACCAAAGGGCTGAGTCTTGTCTGGGGTGGTAGACAGCTACCTAACCCAGTGTATATAGGGTTTATGGGAAATTTTTGCCCAAGCCTACAGGCTCAGTATTGCCCTGCATTAAATAAGGCCTTGTGCCACAGCCTGCCTTGTGGGAAGGTAAGGTAAATAACCTTGCTTCAGGAATTACTAGCTTGCTAACCGATTCTCTGTCTTTCAGTAGTGTATTCTCTTTTACAATAAATCTCTTTTTCTTTCATCTACGCCCATGTTGCTGTTCCTTTCACTCGAGTACCACCTTTATCTGTTTGTAACCTTCTTTAAGGATACAACAGCCTGTTATATATAACTTTGATTTGTTCCTGTCATGCACTAATAAAGCAGATGTATTTCTATTCCAAACTATATAAATTGAAATAAATAAATCACTTAGTCATAACGGTGAGAAAAGAATAGAAGATTTATAAATTATTAATAACAAATTTATAGTTTTATTTACATGATTTATATTCAAACTATTGTCCTCTTCTTTGTTACTATGTTTCTGCCATTTTTCCCTTCTGGCTTCTTCAGGTGTCTGTTAATCTGAGTAACCTTCAGGTAATTTCAACAAACATCTGAAGAAGGCCGGAGCGAAAAATAATCGAAATATGATAAAAATAAAGACGATGGCAAACAAAAATTATTTTCTTTTGTCTGAATATATGATAGGGAAAACCAGACCTGTTGAAAACAGTATTGGCCCCAATATTGGGGACCACCTATGAATCCCAACAGGATGCATGAAAAACTTTTTCTTTTGTTTTGTTGTTTTTTAACAAAGTTATTCATTATAATTTTGTCCCAATATGTTAGAACTAATTCTTACTTAACATGCCTAAACAGAGGTACAAGTGGTATATAAATCAAGATAATTCTGGAAACTTAATAATTTTAATTTATTTTTATGGCCCCTTGGGCATGCACAAATTTCAGGGCACTGGGTCCACTCATTGGGCCTGATGGTTAAGGGAGAAAACACACATCCTCAAAATAAGGTTTGTTGACCGCTTGATATTTGGAAAAATAGAGTGGTTAGTTTGAAAAATGAACAATGATTTTAAAATATATGTTTAAACAACTTATATATTTGCTAATAAATAACAGCTTACTTAATCCAAAGCAATATTTTTTTAATTGTATTTATTTCGGACACTTGCATCAAATAAATGAGAGATTCTGATAATAAATTGAAGATGTTCAAAAAAAAAGATGCAACCAAAGTGTTAAGTAGGAAAACAATAAAAAAGTGAGGAAAAGTAACGACTACAATAAAATTATTTGTTGTTGCTGGAAAATTAAAATATCTTATTGGAAAAAAAAAAAATTGTATATTTTCTTGATAAAAAAAAAATTCCATTTTATATACATTTTTTTTTAGTAAATAAAATGTACACCCAAATGCATACACAAATTTATAAAAGGCTAAAAAGTAATTCCGAAAAATATGTCTAGGTAATTATCATCTGATTAATAAAAAATCAAGTTCTGTTTTTTTTTGCGACAACTGCGCGGATTAAGTTTTTCGATATTTTAAAAAATGTTTCATTGGACTACACAAGCATTTTTTCGTACAATTTAGTGAACATTAACACTTCACGTAAAAATTTAACTAAACTTTGAATTATTAAAACTTTCTCATTGGAATAAATAATAAAATACTATCTTCGTTCCCAAAGCAAAATAAGGTTAGAAACTTTTATCATCGAAAAAAAAAAATACTACTAAGCAGCACATTGAAGTTACAACAAACTTTTTCAATATGGCGATAACAATTACGCATGCGTGACATTTTCCAAGCAGCCTCTGAGCCAAAAATGATAACATTTTTTAATATTTTTGGTTTGCTTCTTAATTCTTAATTTTTTAAACGTATAAGCTTATAAAATATAGTTTTTTAACGAAAGTTTCAAATTTTGTTCTTAAAATTATTTCACTACAACCGGAATGAGTCACGGAAAATGCCGAAGATGATCCGGTTTTACGCGCGAAAACCGGTTTGAACTGCTTTCTGGGTATCCTTTCGCCATTTGTCGGATTTTGCGCCATAAATCTCTAGTGTCTAAGCTAGAAGTATTCTCTGTTGATAATCGTGATCATCTTCATATCTGAATTGACTCGTTACACTTGAGAACCCCTAATAAGTAAGTATTTAATTAACAGGATATCTTTTTCGTTTTGAAATTGTTTTTTTTAATTTTTATTTCTTCGTTCAAGTTCGTCTCTTTCTCTCTCTGCCTACACCGGCCGCTTCTCAACCTTCTGGAAGTGTCTTTATTCGATCGCTAGCGTCATACGCAGTTTCTAACGTTTCAACCGTCTCTGTTGTAATTGTCTTCTATTCCTGTGGTATTTAGACTGATTTTTAATATTTCCTTCTCTGCCTTTTACGACATCTTACGTATTTTTTTCCAGAATATTCTTTCTTTGTGACTAACACTTTCGTAACTTCACACGCTCAAATTCAAAAGTGGGGGTACAAATTTCTACAGGGTTGGAATTAAAATACGGTCCCCGAATTTGTGACCATTTCTTTCGTGAGTGATTTTAAAAAGGCGTAACTAATTTTCTATTTTATTGAAAATCTATAACTTTTTTTTTTTTTTTTATTGTACTAGCCTTTCATATCTGGTTTTATTTTGAAAAAAAAAAAAATATATTAAACTCGAACCCTCCCCCCCCCCCACTAACTTCGATTTACTCTTGGCTCTGATAAGATCTACCCCCAGATGACATTAAAAAAGTGGGTCCTTTTTAAATCTTAAATGGTATTTAAACGGTAACATTTAATGTCTTATCTTGATAAAGCCAAAGCTGTAAAACTTTGAATTTTCCTGAGATTAGAACTCTAGGTTCAGCTGTACAAAAGAATTTTAATTAGGAATGTTTAACAAGTTTAAATCTATAATCTTGACTTTTGAAATTTAAAAAAAAAAAAAAAAAGGCTTAATGATTCCAGTGTTAATTTTTCTTTTTTTTTTTTTTCTTTCATAAAGATACGAAATACTTATTTTTTTTTATATCTATCTTAAATTCCTTTACGGTTTATAAAGAGTTCTGTTAATTACGTTTCTTTTGATTTAACCGACTTCTCACCAAATCACAGCAGCAATTTAAATCCTTTTGTCTTTTTAATTGACTTTATTAGAAAGCCTTTTATATATATATATATATATATATACACAATCGAGGAAAGTAAATGAAATCGTATATTAATCTCTGTAAATATTAAATAATTTCTGAAATTTTCTTAACTCAACTGGTGATGATTTTTTTTTTTTTATATATACAGATTATGTGCGTGAGAAACTTAAAATTCTTTTGTACGTGTTGAACCTTTTTATATATATATATATATATATATATATATATATATATATATATACACACACACACACACACACTGTGTGTGTGTGTGTGAGAAACGTGATGTCTAGCATTTACCCCACGTGGGGGTTTGAAGAAAGTAATTTCCTCTTTAGATGAATCTGTATTTGTCTTGGATAACTACATAAATTTCCCAACCTTGTCTACCCCCCCCCCTTTTTTTTTTCTTTTTTTTTTTTTTTTTTCTTTTAATTAAAATGTCCTTCATAGTTTATTTGATCAGATTTATAGTCGTTGCAAGTCGGTTGCTTCTGGTTTGTTTGCTGCTGCTGCTCATAAAAAATCCAACTTTTTGACACAAAACCAGCTCCCGCCAGTTTTCTAATCTTTTTCTTCTTTTTGCTTTGGCTTCCTTGCAGTGTAGATAACCTGTAATTTTCATGTTTACGGTTCATATTATAAACTTATTTTGGTTAGCTTTGTTTATTAATTATTACAACTGGATTAAGTTATGTAGTACGCGAAAAAAGACTTGTACTCCTGCAGTTTTTTTTTTTTTTTTTTTTTTTTACGGAAATGTATTTCTAGTAAATTCCTATTCAGGACATTTTAAATAACTAGATTTTTAATGCAATTTTTCATTGCAACAAATGTATGTTGCAGTACTTAAAATGTATTTCCTATTTTATTTATATTTAAGCTGATAACGTTAATTTTTCATTGCAATGTGAAATCGACATACAATCTTTTTATTTTTTGTTTTAAACAATGCATAAGGAAGGAAAGTATTGCGTCATACCAAGGCTAATTCAAGGCAAAAAATGCTTTTTAAAGAAAAAAACGTTAATTTTTAAGTGCCAAACTTGAACTCTGGCCAGGCATTGTTGATAAAGGAAAAGTTATAATTTGATCATCATTTTTCATTGTAACAGTAAATTAAGACATCTATTTTCTTTAATTAGCACTGCAGTAACTTCATTTTTTTTTTTTATTTGACTGACCGGCCGGCGACCAAGTCTTTTATATATAAAAGCAATTTTGTGTATCTGAGGAAAAAGGATAAAAAAAGTAAATAAATGAAGCACTCGCTTCATTTATTTACTTTTTTTTATCTTTTTTTTTTTTTTTTTTCATTAAAGGAAAAATGCGAATGAAATGTGCTATATTTATAACAGGGTTTGTTAATCAGTTGAGTTGTATAGATAACATTTTTTTCTTTTCTTTTTTTATAACTTTTTGGGACTTAGGTGCAGAACGCAGACATAGGCATTCATCGTTAAAATGTATAGATTTTTAATTTTTTTAAATGCCAAACTTCCGAAGACTAATTAAATTTGAATTTGTTCATTTTGGACTGGAACTGTTTGTTATGTTTTTTATATTTACAACAGAATGACAGAAAACATGGCTGATAAAGAAATGCCAACATTTAAGGTGAGTTTTTTTTTAGCTTTATATCTTGTTGTAAAACAATGAATTAGATGCTGGTAACTGTTTATATAACGAACCTTTGTATCCTTTGAGACATTGGGGTGGGGTCTTTAAAAACTTCCTGTTTGGGATGGGCTGGAATTCATATATGGTAACTAACATGTTGCTTCTTAAAATAAATGAAAATGGATTGTTAGTTTCTCTGGCTTCTGAGAGTTAAACTCAAACACTTTAGATTCGGTGTTGTCAAATATCAAGATAAATCAATGAATACTGGTAAATAAGGAACATCGAACCCGTGTGAATATATTTGTTTTTCTTTTTTTAAGTTGCAAAATATTTTTATGTTCATAACTTCATGCCTCTGCTGAATTGTCGATATTCTTGTGGAGAGCCATGATTGCCATCTTCCTGACATGGTACATAGTTCTTGGGGTGGGACTAGTGATTTCCCACTATCTCCATAGCGTTGTTAAAAATTGTCCTCTTTCTGGACTATTTATTTTACCAGAGCTAGGGTCTAGTCGGGCTATTTTGTGCACCAATGTTTCTCTCTTAGCAAAATTTTTAATGTGTGTGTAATGTTATGAAATAAAACAGTGTAGCTTTAAAAAAACAAAAATAAACACATACTTTATTTCACTGTTCCAATTTAACTATTCGTGCGGCATTAGTGTGGCGAAACCTGTGCCTGGTGTCTTTTCACAATAGTTTCAATTACTACTTTCCCCACCTATATTTTTGTATGCCATAACCTAGCATACTAGTTGAGAATCCGTCATAGAGGGAAATATATGCCCTGCTATTTTGAGGGAATAACTATTTTTTTTTAATCTTTTCTGCAAAGTGCCATGTGATGTCTAAACATCAGTTTATTCTCTAGTAAATGAAGTAACAAGATTTCCATTTACTGCAGAAGATGGTTATTCTAGAATTACTTGATAATGTGACAGCTCACTTTTTTTTTTTTCTTTTTTAATAGTTTAAAAAATGATTGTGCTCTTAAAAGCCCTGTCATCCAATGATCAAGAAATATTGAACAGTTGGGAAAGCTAAAAGTTCATTAATTTGTACTGCAGATAGAAAATTAATTCTGGATCAATAATTAGTGTTTACAGAATGTATCTTTCATATGTGCATTCTACTGCATATAGAAAGGTGTCATGGGGCCTTTCTATTGGAAAAGGCAACATCTTTTAATAAGGGTAATGTTAATGTTCTACCTTAACTTTGGGATTGTATTTTTTTTTTAAAATACATGTAAAAGTGTAACAACAAATAATATTGTAAATATAGCTAAATACACAATGCTTTTACTTTCTAATTTTCATTTCTTTTTTTCAGCTTGTTTTAGTAGGAGATGGTGGTGTTGGAAAAACTACTTTTGTTAAACGGCATATGACTGGTGAATTTGAGAAAAAATATGTGGGTATGTACTCTTGTTGTATAGTTAAACTTTTAATGGTTATTAATATTAATACTTGGGTGTGTTATATATCCCTCAATTGGTTATGGAGGGAAATTTGAATTACTAATTCAATGACAAACAAGTCTTTTATATTTCTTTATAAATCTTTGCTTGTCTGTACTGGAATCCATCCACTGAAGCCATAAAGTTTGATATATATTGTAATTTCCTTGTTTTTTTAAACCTTTTTTCCTGTCTCTTCTCCAGCTACATTAGGTGTTGAGGTCCATCCTTTAGTATTCTACACAGCCAGAGGCCCCATTAAATTCAATGTATGGGATACTGCTGGGCAAGAAAAATTTGGAGGTTTGAGAGATGGTTACTATATTCAAGGTAACTTTTTGTTTTTTTTTTTTTTTTTTTTTTTTTTTTCCTCCAGTCTTTTATATATACTAGGTATGTCCATTAGATCACGTAAAAAATCGGCATATCACGATTAAAAATGACTCGTATATCAACGAAAACAAAGTTTTGTTTATGTTATGTTTATGTTATGAAGAGGAAAGACCAAAGTATTTTTTAAATATTTTTTGAAATTTTTTAATATTTTCTAGCACGTAGAAAATTTTGCTTAAAAATTGTTTTTTTTTTTTTACGACAGCGCGAGAGTACTAAAAAAAGGTTTGTTTTATTTTTGCTTTTTCCAGGAAAGCACACGTTAATTAGGAAATTCTTGCAAAATGAAATAATTGTTGGATTTTAATGAAATTTTCAGGACTTATTCAGAAATGAATGAAATTATTTTGGAAATTTTTTTTTTCAGAAAATCTTGTTAAAAAGATTTTTTTTTTTTTTTTTTTTTTTTTAAACATGTTTCCACCCACTTACATATTTTCAAGAAATTAAATACACGCCCCCGGGATTTTTTTTATTAGTTATAAACAGGAATGTTTGTAGAAAGTAAATCACCAGTTTTTTTTTTTTTTTTTTTTTTTTGTAAAACATTTACTTTTCTTATAGAAAATCAAATTTGAATTGTAAAAAAAAAAAAAAAAAAATGTAAAAAAGTATGACATTTAATTAATTAGAAAAGCTTACACCTGTTTTTGTAGATACGTTATACTAAGGACATTATTTTGTGAAGAAATAAAAAATTTTCGATGAATAATGTATTTTTTTGCAAATTTTTTCCACATTTTAAATTTTTTTTCATTAACGTCTTAAATACTTCAAAAATATTTTAAAATTCTTTATTTCTTTCAGCCAAATAATGCAATGAAAATGTAAATTTACAAATCGAACTTTGAAAAGCACATAACAGTCGTTTACACAAAAATATTTTTAAAATAATTTTAAAAATAAATTTTTATTGAAAAACGTTCATAATTTCTATGTATGGAAATGTATACGCGACATAATCCATAAAAAGGTCACGTGATTTGTGTCGTCTGGCACCGCAGTTATTTCTCTCCTCTGTCCAGTTCAGATACACATCGTTAACGTGTTTGCAGAAATTAATAAAAAAAAGTTTAAAGAATTATCTAAATAATAAAAAAAAAGTTTAAAGAATTATCTAATTTTATTGCCATTATTATAAATAGAGTTTTGTCCCTTTATTCTAATAAAACTAAAAGCGTTCACTCAGATTTCTAATAATTTTCATTTGGGGTCATCCGTAGTAGCTGTCGTCACTCAACACGTAGATCAAATATTGGATAAAAACACCAGTACCAATCGTTAATAATTGGTTGTATACTACTTTTTTATGCTAGAAGTAAGTAATAATTCTTTTAAATCAGATTAATTTAACATTAAATTTTCTAATTTTACTAAAATAACGTGTCAGAAACTTTGTTAAATATTTTTAAAATCGATAAATTTGTGTTTGTCTACAAATTTCTTAAAATTAAGAAAATGGCGGGATTTTTAAGAAAACTTAAAATTCCGAAACTAAATTTGACATTCCAGTGTATATAGTTTCTATCTGAAATACACCAGAATTGTTTACTTAATGGAAATAATAAATTTAATGATTAAACTTTCAATTAAAGCTAAAATAAAATCTTAAAGCATGTTTTTTCATTTTTTAAAATTTATTTTAAAGTTAGGTATTGAAAATTTTGCCGAAAAAAAGTGGAGGTACCTAATATATACTATATTGTTTCTGCATCTTTTTGAATAATTACCAAAATTGACTTGTATATGACACACAGGGGAATTGTAAAAGATACTTTGTTTGTTTTTGGGGGTTTTTTTTTGGTTTTTTTGTGTTTTTTTAGTGAGCCTTTATATGCTGTCAAACTAGTTATTAGTCTGAAAAGGCTTAGATTTGTTGGCATTAACTGTCAATTTCAACCTGGTGTATAACACAATTGTGCTACCAGTTATTTTTCAGTTGTATTTTATGAAAACTTTGTTCTTAAATTGGTAATTTCTGTAAGTCTTAAGAGTAATTAGGGGTGTGCTTCTAACATTAATGTAACCCTGAAGAGTTTTAATTTGATATAATTGATCTTTCAATTAAATGATTCTTAAGATTTAATGCTTCTTGCAGAGCTTGTATCATAGTGTGTTTCTCCTTTTCAGGTCAGTGTGCCATTATTATGTTTGATGTTACATCTAGGGTCACTTACAAAAATGTACCAAACTGGCATCGAGATTTGGTTAGGGTGTGTGAAAATACTCCAATTGTATTATGTGGCAACAAAGTTGATGTCAAAGACAGAAAAGTTAAGGCAAAGACCATAACTTTTCATAGAAAGAAGAATTTGCAGGTAAGTTTTTACACAATCTTTGGTCATTTTTATTTGCTAAGTGTATATCTTGTATTAGCATGTGGAAATATTGAACTTTTCTCTTGAAATATATATATGCTTTTCTTATTGTCATTACTCAATCTCTATAATGCCCCCTCAACCCTTTAGCATTCAACATATAAATGTTGGCTTTTCAAAGTTTCACTGTTTGTGGGACCTTGTGCATTATTTGCAATGTCATCATATTTTATGACTTCTACTTGCAAGATCTGACTTGATTATTTCTTGTGTGTGTATTTTGGCAAACTTCATCACTTGTGGAATGAGCGGGATATTCAACTGGATACAAAAATTCAGGTTTACAGAGCTGTTGTACTTGCCATCCTTTTGTATGGCTCAGTCGTGGACTCCATATAGCTACCATATACACCAGCTGGATGTTTTCAATAAAAGCTGTCTGCGTGCCGTCTGTAGAGTTAACCTTCAAGATAGGACATCTAATGCAGACCTGTTTAACAGGTGTAAAATTGGAGGAATCGAGACTTGTCTCATACAGTCTCGGTTACGATGTACTGTTCATGTCTTGAATGTCTGACAGGATACCAAAGATCCTAGTGTACAGCCAGTTAGATCAGGGCTACAGAAATGTAGGATGCCCATGGCTAAGATACAAAGACTAGCTGAAATGCAGTTGTCAATATACTTCATAACACCTTGGAGTGCATAGAATGAAGATCAACATGTTTCAGTGGACTCAGCAGTTTTCAGTCTGGATTGTCTTCAATAAGCAAGAGTGATATCTTAAAGGTCAGCCAATTTAAGTGATCTCATCCCACAATCCTCACTCTTGCTCAATATGCAACCTGCTTTGTAAATCACTAGCACATCTTAAGTGCCACTTAAATTGCACAAAATTTAATTGAATCGGTTATCAGATCCTCCTACATTGAAACTGATGGGAGTCTATGTGCGTGTAACAGGTGGCTTTTGGCGCCCTAAGATGTTTAGCTGATCAAGACTACCAAAGTGTTACTAACAATACTTTTATCATTCTCTTTTTACTTTGACTTATTTTATAACACTTTTGTTGGTCAGGCTTTGGTCAAATGCTGCCATTGGGTTGGTCACTCTGTTCTGCCCACATGAAGTTTGATCACACATTGAATTTGTTCTGGGTACTAAAAATTTAACCCGTCCCACTTTTTGATCATGACACTATGCTCAACTAGCTAAGTCTGGAACAAGGCTTGAGTCGGAGGTTCTCTCTAGCAGCAAGTCATTTTGTATTTGGCAGAGTTGTCATCTTTAGTCTGGAACCAACTCTCTTGGTCATCTCTGTATTCTTATATTAACTTCCATTTAAAACTGGCATGGGGGTTAACGTGAATATGGAGTCGGGTTTCCCTATTCCCCAACAAGTGTCTTTTACCTGGTTCTGGGTAATTAATTATACTTCCAAATTTAGGGTAACCCCCTTTTCCTCCAGTCGGACACGCACTCACCTGCCAGGGTCATTGTACTTTAAGCACCCTGGGTCTTTACACAATGGAGGCTCTTCCCGGGATTTGGTTACAGACCAGAGTTTATCTATTCTTCTTGTGT
This sequence comes from Acanthosepion pharaonis, assembly GCA_903632075.3. NCBI lineage: Eukaryota > Metazoa > Mollusca > Cephalopoda > Sepiida > Sepiidae > Acanthosepion > Acanthosepion pharaonis. Next base: position 218,844 of record CAHIKZ030005487.1, on the reverse strand, counting down.
TGGTTCCACAACCCGTGCTTTTTTTAAAGCTGCCTCATTAATCAGCTGTCAGCCAGACATCATATGGTTTTTGTAGTAATGTCTTGTATAACAATCATTTTATCAAAGTATCTCTGCCCTAAAAAGAAATTCCTATTCTTTAAACTGTCTAGTCTCATTCCAAGTTTCTTTCCATCAACCAGTGTTACATAGTGTCCCAATTGAACTAGATGACTGGATAAAGAGATGGGGGGGGGTAGTCTATTGTAATTTGGTGTCTCAAAAAGGAACTTGTATGATAAAATTTGGGAGTCACACAATATGCAAGATCACACATTACAAGAGTATCTACAGTAAATATGCTGTGCCTTCCACAAAGGTTCTCAATCTTTTTATTTATGAATTTCTGGTTACATTACAGTTTGTACTTAGAGCCAACTTTTATTCATTAAAGTTTTGATTTGAATCATTTGTGTATTAAAAGGGGAAAATATTTTCTTGTTCATTTCCAGTACTATGATATCAGTGCAAAGAGTAACTACAATTTTGAAAAGCCTTTCCTTTGGCTGGCCCGAAAATTGATTGGTGATCCAAACCTTGAATTTGTTGAGATGCCTGCTCTGCAACCCCCAGAAGTGGAAATGAGCCAGACACTAGCATTGCAGTATGAGAAAGAACTTGAGGTAAGAGAGCCTTTTGATAATGATATTATTGTTGTTGAAGTGGTTGAACCTTACAAGTTACTAATATAAGCATAAAGCGTTAGCCAAAATTCTAATGTTAAATTGGTTGTTTGTGCCTCGAAATTCAAGGACATTTCATTTCTTGAAGTATGATTAAAAGGTTTTAATAAAATAACTCTTGAAATCTAACACTGCAGAATGAGTCCTCATCAGTCAGGAAGTGTTATTGGTGTTCATTTTTCATCTGGAGGATTCAGAAATGTTGATTTTTGTTAAAATCCTTTAAAAGGTGAAATGTTCTGCTATTTAATGTATCTGATATAACCTTTCAAATGTGGCCAACATAACACTTTCCTATTAAGTTGGATACAGGAATTTTAAGCATTGGGCTTTCTGAAAGTTGGAAAGTTAAAAAAAAAATAAATAAATAAAATAAACTGTAGCCAACCTGAAAACTGTCAAATTTTCTACTATACATTGAATAACGTTATTTATATAATTGTTTGAAAATGTGTTGCTTATATTGTATGATTTCCAAAATTAACAAGATTTTAATAATCCATTTAATCTTTCTATCTGCCTTCTGGCATGACTATATACTTCCATTATGCAATGTCTCAAAACCAAGAAATTTTATTCAATGTAAACCATGTAAGGCTAATAGTCACCATAGCAGTGTTTTGTTGTCTCCACTTTAATAATAAACTGGAAGTGGAAATGTTACTTCTTTTGTTACTGTAACCTCAGAATTTTGCTTAAGATGAAGCTGATTTAAATTTCAAATAAAAAGAAACCGTGACTTTCTATGAATACTGATGGCTCTTTTCTTTATCACTCTTTGCAGGAAGCTCAAAGGATTGCACTGCCTGATGATGATGACGATCTCTGAGATACGAATACTTCTAGAGAGGAAGCCATAAATTCTAAAGCACAGATTGGCACTGACAGTTAAAACAAAATGAAAAATGCAAGTAATGTTTAAGGGCGAAAATGGAGCTCTTTTGGGGTTTTTAAAAAAAAAAAAAAAAAGCTGTGGAATTTAAATTCTACTCATACGAAAGACATTTTAACAAATGAAGAGACCTACACATTTAAAATAAAACTTAAAACAATACATGCGTGTCTATTATTTGACATCTTGTTAAGGACTGATCATGATCAATTTCATATACATGTGTGTGTGCGAGACATGTATATATCTAACTAGAAAGCATACAAACTGGGAAAATTAGAGATGAATTGTTACTCCACCATCTAAACTTTTGGAGTTTACTTTCATGTTTTCTTTCTTCATTTCTGAACTTTTCTTCTCTTTTCAGTACATACAAATACCTTCTGTCCATTTTTCCATTTAGGGCAGTGAGGCAAGCTTCTCTCTTCTTACTGTTTATTTCACTTTCTCTTTGTCAGCTTTAAAAAGAAAAAGAAATAACATTTGCAAAGTTTCTGAAATTCCCTCAAAGGGACTGTCTTGTGGGTATAAATGATTGACTGATCTTGATATTTTTTTTATTTTATTTTTTTTTTTATTTTTTCTTGAACATGAAATAAAAAGCCTGCTAGTGTATTTTCAATTGTACTGTGTTAAACTTTTCTCTTGCATCTTGAAAAAAAAAATGCATGCTATATAATTGCTTTTTCAAAAGGGGCCATCTAAGAAACTCAAGGGTTATATATATATATATATTATATATATATTTGTTCTTTTTGTGCATGGGCTCTATTTTTAATGCACTTCTATGGAGGGTTTGCCCATGTGGCACAGTTTGTGAGATTGTTTAAAATATCCATATGGGAATTGCTCGAACACCCTTGGTATTTCCTATTTGGCTTTTCGGGTACTGGAGAATGACTCCCCTCTCATCCAAGCAAGGGAATTATTTGCATAATTTTGTCATAGCAGCCCAAATTTGATTAGGCAAAATACTGATTCTAAATTTATTACTTTTATTAAAATATCCTCATTGCTGACATATTCTGACAAGGTTATTCTCACCACCTTCCTGTAGAACTGCAGCTCTGAGGGAATATTTTCAGCGCTTATATATATATATATATATATTTTTTTTTTTATTTTTTTTTTTTTTTTTTAATTATAGTAGAGGGTTACAGTTTATGGGGATTTGTTTCAATAGTTAACCCTGAACAGGTTACATGGCAGAAGTACTATTATGTTTGTGTTCATGTCTAACCAGCTTTCAAGGCGGGGATAAAATTTTAAATCCACCTTGAATTAGTTAAAAATTTACTTTTTCTGGCCTCCCATTCCATGTGTGTGTTTTTTTTTTTTTTTTTTTTTTTCTTTCTTTTACCAACCAAGGTGAGTAATGCCACTGAGTGAAAGAGAATGAGAAGACTTTAGTGAAGAGAGAGCACAATAAAAACTGTCCAGGATGACAACAGGTATTGCTTTTTAAATCTTCCTTTTCAGACTGAGAATGATTCAACAGATTTACTTGAGACTTCCTTTGATTAAAAATGCAAACATCTGAGTAGAGGATATTGACCGGATTGCATTACCCAGCTTGAGATTTTGGAGGGACAACTGTGATATTCATTTTCTCAAGATTGACAAAATCCAAAGGGTCTGTAATGCAGGCAATCCTGACATGGCTTCTCTCCGCCTTTTCTATAACAATTTCCATAGGAATTGTTCCAATGAGTTTTTCCTCAACTGCAGGAATTTAATAGATTGGGAAATGGGTTTCAGTTTTGCTGTTAAAATAGTAACACCTGTTAGGATCCCAGCGATCGGCATATACTGAACCCACATCAAAAACAAAACACTGAAAGTATAAAAATATATATATATATATATATAATGTGAACTATAGGCACATGCTAACAAATTAGACTTCACCTAAACCTGCTTAAAATACTATCAAAAGAACTCATTCATGACATTAATCCATATTTCTTAAAGAAATCAAACTATTTCAAAATATAACTTCTACAAAACATAAAACACATATCACCACTAGTAATTATGTCCACACAAATATGTATATACACAAAAGATGAGTATCTACCATGCAAGCAGAATCACATTTTTATTACTACCAAGAAAATTAAATTTTGGCATTAAATGACCCATAAGCCATTAAAAAGACAAATCAATCAATAAATTCCATTACTGCTTCTACACTTAACTCATGGTTAAGTAGAGCACAACACTGGGGCATTGAGAAGGGTTGCTTTTCTGAAAATTGCTTTCTTCATTATTTTTATACTTTCATAGTGTTTTGTTTTTGATGTGGGTTCAGTATATGCCGATAGCTGGGATCCTAACAGGTGTTACTACACCAGGTTAGGGGCAACCTGGAAACCACAGCAATTAAGAGGTTCTGTGCTTCCCAGGACTAAAAATTTATTCATTGAGGGTTACATTTATCCACTTAACCCTTCTCAATTCTCTACCTAACCCTAACTAGTTTGTGAGTTAGTAGGTGTCAATCTAATTAAATTAAATTATTCACTTGGGGGGAATCTGACAACAGGTAGTGGAGTGGGTGGCAAAGCTGGTATTTCTACTTTGTCTCTCTGCTTAGAATTTCTTCAATGTAGTTTTGACTTGTCCATACTTTTACTCTGTACTGCCTACTCAAGCTTTGGGGACTCTCTCTCTCTCTATATATATGTGTGTGTGTGTGTGTGTGTATATATATATATATATATATATATATACACACACACACAGGGATATGTTCCTTTCAAGTGTCAGGTTACAATTTGATTTGCATATGTGTAAAATGACAGGATGTTTTCACACTCCTGTTACACATAGTCAACATGACTGCTCATCTCAATGACTTATCACTCCCTGGCTTGACTAACCACCTGACTCTTCACATACAGAATTTGGAATATCATTTCAATGTTGACACCACCCAGCTACATGGCTTTCTCATTGCTAACACCGTCGCATTGGCAAATCTGACTCTGCAAGCATGCATCCAACTCATGCAGCCATCATTTCATAAAACAGGACTTCCAGCTACACTAATTCCTCGTCACCTTGACAACCAATTGCCCCACCACTGTGACCTCGATTGACAAATATCTGATTGAACCAATACGCGAATTCAGTCAACTCCCAACAATACCCTTACACCTAATTAACGATCGGCAAGCGAAATCGACATTTCACCTGTAGCGTCACCAATTGTATTGCGTTGGTTGAAAGATTTCTTTTTGGAACGTCGGTTTCACCAATTGTAGAGGGTACTGCGTGCGGGATTCAGTCGTGACGGCACTACGTTTATACTTCCAACGTACAAGATTCAAGTAATAACAATTCCAATTTGTTAACCATCAAATATATATTGAAATAAAATACAAGCATGAAATAATTTGTTATTCACAAAGTAGATTAAGTTGTTCACTTTTAACTGTAGATTGATTTGTAATTAATTGTTCGAAGAAAGTTCTCTTATGAGAGAAATGTTCTGAAACAATTGTTAGAACAGAGTTTGCATGTAAAGAATGAATAACACGAAGAATACAATTGCTTGATATGTGTTGTGAATAAACTGGTTTGAATCAATAAACTTCTGGTTGATTGAACTTGGCGAAAGTACAGAGAGAAAATGTAACTTTGTAGTTACGAAATTCTGTGTGTGCGTTGAGCAAGATCGTGGATTTGTGTTGACAGCTGGAGTGTTACTGGATCTTAATATTTATTTGTAAAAATTACAATGTGCCACAAGGGCGAAATTTGGGGTGGGGGAAAAGGATTGGTCATCTCTAGTCTTAACTCGTAACTAGCTAGTCGCTCTCATTGACCCATTCGTACTGACAATAAACCTTTCACCATAATACCAAATTTGCACTAAACTCTCGCACCACAAATACCTCAATTATTCCACTAGAATCCTAGCATGAAATTTTATTTACACAAAAGCAGGGCGGGGGATACAATGAATATATACAATGAATGTAATGAAACCTGAAAAATAAATAGGTGTTAGTATCGGGTCCCGCCCAAAGGTGAAAATGTGGCAGAAATCCTGGTTAACTTGCGAAAAGCCGCCGCTTTTAAGGAAAAAAAGCTAGGCTCCCACAGAACTGCGGGAAAACTCGATCTTACATTAAAAATATGTGATTGGTTAATTTTTTAACCAATCACTACACTCGTACTAAACAGAATAGGTAAGTATGCTCAGAACCAAAAGATTCAAAGGAACGACTGCAATGGTTAAATTGTCTTATACAAAGGTAGTAGTAATTTATTAGCCAATTGCAGGCGAATAAAATGTGGGCGTGGAAAACATAGCAAATCGCTATACACCGATTTTCCAACACGTCTGTAAGACACCCTATATATTAATAAAGAAATACATATTTTTAAACACCTAATCCTCGTTATTTCTTTCCTTTCACAACCATATGCTTATTATAACAGAAGTATGGCCCCGATTCTCAACTTTTACCTGCAAAGGTATAAAATGAACAGATCTCACCCCCGCTCAGCTATAGATTAATTTTTAATAGCAGGACAGAATGGATTCTCTAGTTTTGGTTCGTAACTAGTCTAGGACAACCCTGAATTTGAGTTTGGTATAGGGCTATGAAATAAGAAACTACTTGCTTTAAATATATATATATACAAACAGCAACAACACCTAACATGGTAAAGCTGTGGCCTCTATACTGTACAGAGGAGTCATAACAGTAACACTATGTGAAAAAGAAAATGTCTGTTAAATTAAGTGTTAATGTTATTTTTAAGTGTTTGTTAAATCTAAAGATGTAAGTTATTTATTTTTAGACTATTGTTGATGAACTGATTTTTTAAAAATAGTTTTGGTAAAAGAATTAAGAGATTTCCACTATGTTCTGTGTTGCTTATTTATAAATTAAGAACGACAGCCATGAATCCAAATATAATGTGATAATTGCTGCTAGGAAATTTGTCCCGGCTTTCCCGCATCAAAGGGTTGAGGTTTAAAAATTTGCGGAAAAACGCAAGTAAACGATCAAGATTAGAGCGAACAAACCCTCTCTTTTAGGCGCGTACGAATAAAGAAAAAAATCTTGCTCGGTGAGTAACGACAAAAAGAGAAAATGTTCTTAACTTAAAAAAGGCTTGCTCAAAATATTTCTCTGAGCGCCTAAAGAGTTCTTTAAGCGATTAGATATTATTGCTAAGGTTCAGATAGATACACTCACAGTTCTTGTAGAGTTGGAACTTTGTTCGCAGATGAAGGAATCCTGCAGCTGAGTGAGTTTTTTGGTCGACGACAGAAGTCCAGTGGGCTCGTCAGAAGGAGTGGTGAAGGGATGCAGCTTTGGATTGGTCTTGAATAGTGGACCGACGTTCGTTTTTGACAGCCCTTTTTAGTAGTTCTTCTTTGGTGAAAGAGGTGCTGGAGCTCCCTAATGTCGACTTCACAGACGGTGGGCAGAAATCTCACTGTCGAAATAGGCAAGATTCTCCAAATTTATGGAGTTTTGGTAGGCTCCGATGGATCGGGGACTTTTCTCTCCAATATTGTTGTACAAATTTCCTGGTCCCTCTATTAGTCAGAAGACACATTCTTATCTCTGATAAGAATCAGGGCCCTGGGAGCCAGTTTCGAAGGTACTGAAAACAGGTTGAAGAGAAGAAGCTGTGAGGTTTCTCCCAGACTTTATGGCACCATGGAAAGAATAATGGTGGTGGAATTCCTTTTTATATTTTCCGGCTCTCTCTTTAGTTAGAAAATATATTATCTCTGATAATAATCAAGGCCTGGGGAGCCGGTTTTGAAATGAAAAAGAGGTTGGAGTGAGGATAGAAAAAATAGCGAGAATGTGAAATTGTTGTTCTCAAATTAAATTCCAGCACTGCATCAACAAAATAAGTAAAATGAACTATTCATAGATTTGCGTTTCAGACAGTTTATTTTGTTGAATGGATGTAAAACTTTGCATAAAACGCCTGCTTCATAGTTGGTTGAAGATGAGGCTAACTTTCCTCTGACACCAGTGATTGCGGTCACGTTGGTTAAAAAAGTAAAGAAATGAATTTGGATGCCAACTTTCATAGCAAGCCAGTCTGCTTTGCTTCCTAGATTTGAGCAGCCGATGGATTTATGAGCATTCGTCTAACAAACTAAAGAATATAGGTTTAACTAGGGAAACTTGTCTAAGGAATACTCGTCTAAGGAACATTGATCTAAAAATTAACATTTTATTCATGTACAAAAAAAGTCAATTTTATTCAGTGATTCACTATTACAAAATAAGATACTTATAGTAATATTAATTACTGATGATATATGTGGTTTAAGTTTATAAGCATTTATTGGCATGCATTATTTGTATATTAATACTAACACATTTGACCATAGATGAGTGTTCCTTAGACGAGTGCTGACTGGTTCAGTCTGAAGTCGGACGACCGGCTGACCGGTTGATCTCTCTGCCTTCGGGCGGGGAGGAACCCGAACGAGTCTACGCCGAAGGGTGGCGTCTCTTTCGGGGAGGTAAACCGACCCTGAACCCGTTTATACGGTTCAAAGGGCATATTTTTGGCCGAGCCCACGGGCTCGGAGATCCCACGTTAAACCGGCCTTGTGCCACATGATACCCTCGTGGGGGGTGACTAAATATTAGTGTTCCTTAGACGAATGTTCTGGATCCCGTATGACAATGAGGGCAAGAAAGGTAATTCTGCATTGTTTCTCACACGATTAGAGAGTTACCTGCTCTTGTTGTGACCACGTGATTTTACAAATCGCTTCAACATTGTCTTCTGCTGGAAGTTCGTGAGGATGTCCCTTGTACAAAAAAGCCCTAATGATGACGTGATTGGTGAGTGCGCTTTTGTTGGCTCTATTCCCCTCTTTGAAAGTAATGCTGAAAGATTATTATTGTTGTACTTTTGTCTTATTTCCGCGTAGCAATTAATTGATACCGGAGACCATCTTGTCTCGTGAAATGTTGTCAATGTTGTTATTGTCACCCAACCCAGAAAACGAATCAATTCTTTTTTTTTACAATGATTACAACGAAAAAATAAACTTTTTTTCTTTTTTACTTAATTTTTAATTTATTTTACTTTTTTTGTAATCTTTGGGACTTAATTACATCATTAAATCTCACTCACACAGTCAGCCAAAAACGATGTTTATTGTAATTCGCAATTCATTACATAATTGTGCAATGAAATTTGAAAGAGTCCCCATCTCCTGTTTTTTTTTTTTTTTTTTTTATTATTATCTTATTCTACTAAATTTACCTCTTATATAAAAAAATGTTAATGATTTCGCACTTATCTTAAAATTTCAATTTTTTTTTTTTTTTTTTGTGAATACAGTTCATTTTGCACGGGTTTAATTTTTAAAAGTTACGTAACTTTTAAAAAAAGTATTGTGACATGTGTTTTTAAAAAGGCTTTTCTTTTTATAAACTAACATTTAAAAAGTGAACTCTCTTTAACCTTGTCTTTGCTTTTTAATGTATATAAAACTTTAATTTGTTTGACTTGCTCCAAAAGTCAAAAAAATTAAAAGTAAATAAAAAGATAAAAACTTAAAGGTGAGGCTGTTTGGGTGGGGAGGAGTTAAGATATTTTAATTTTCAATTATAAAAGTTGATAATTTGCGCCATTAAGTGTGAGTGTGAACAATATTTGTTCAGATACTTTTTTTTTTTTTGTGTAGGTACCTCCTCGCTAGTAAATGAGCATATGATGAAAAAATGCCCCAAACTTAAGAACAAAGTTTTATCGTCAAAATAAGACTTAGGGAAAAGGCCAAAGGATTTTTTTATATTATATTTTTTTTTATTTTTAGAATCTTCGAAATTTTGGTTAAACCCCTACATAAAAATACCAAGCATTAAGCTATCAATAAATCTATCAACACCTCATAAACAACCACTTCTTTTGTATGCTTTTCTACGAAAAAAAATCGTCCTATTTGTTTTGTTTTGTGTTTGTTTGTTTTTTTAGTCCATATGAATTAAAACTTCGGTCGTTAATTTAAGTTCTTCAAAGGTTACAGGAAACTATATTTTATTTTTGAAAGATTTTTTTAATAAAAAGGGAATTATGTTGTGTTGACAGATTTGCCAATGTAACGATTTTATACCCCCTCACAAAAAAACGATACCTAAAGTAAAGTTTAAATTACGTACATCCAAACATTTCTTCATGTTATTTAAAAATAGGACTCCTTGAAGAATTTGAATTATTAATTTGTTTTTGTCTAAACACCTTTTCCGAAAATCTGCCCTAAATCGTGAAATAAAAAATGCAATATAACTGACATTATTTAATTAAAAAAGCTTTTAATTGCTGTTCTAAATAAGATATATAAAGGACATTATTGTCTTAAGGAAAAAAAAATTGGATGAATAATGAATTTTTGCAAGAATTGTTTGCATTTTTTAAAATTTTAATTAGAAAAATTTACCTTTTTAAAATTTACCTTTTTAAAATTTACCTTTTTAAAATTCTGTATTCAGCGGTTTTAATGATAGTATTAAGTGAAAACTATATTTAGTATTCATAAATGGAAAAGCTTCATACAAATCATCAAACAACAAGTAATTTGGATTTTTTTTTTTTTTTTTTTTTTTGTAATTAATATGCCAATTTTTATAGGTGTGGGTGACCATACACAACATTATCAGAAAATAAGAGCGATGACTATAGTAAATTTAAAACCAAAATTTCTAAAATTCAATAAAACATTCAATTATGGAGAATATTTTCATAAATTTTTTAGATTACTGAGTACTTAAAAATAAATAAAAACAGTGCTCACGTCATTTTCTTCAATTATGTTTTACAGATAAAGTCTTCACAGAACAACATTAGATCTGTCATCAACTACTGTCATCAGTAGTAGGTCAGAGTGTCAAAAGACAAAATAACAAATGGACAGTGTGTTGAATGGATTTAGTATCGAATGGACAGAGTGCTGAGTGGAAAAAAAGAGTTGAACTATATGGCGAATGGACATAATGTTGAAAAGACAAAGTTTCAAAAGGACAAAATGTTGAACAAAATAAAAACAAACATATCGTCATGATTTTAAAAACTCTGTTCCAATAATCAATTAAACTATTCTAAACTTTTTATTTAATTTAATATCATTTAATAAATAATATACTTAAAAGTGACAACGCCTACATAATCATCAGTTAGCAATCAGATTTGGGGGGTTAATTTATTATGCTCTATTTTTTACCAAACTGAATTTAGTCTTCTCATATATATATATATATATATATATATATATATATATATATATATATATATATATATATATATATATATATATATATATATTCATTAAGGACTATAAACAGGCCCCTACCCTTCACAATTCAATTATTCCTTCAGTTTGAAATGTAATTCAGATCTATGTTGTGCCATACTCTTCATAATGGAAATTATCAAGACACAAATGGGAGGAAAGAAAAATCTTACGAAGGCTATGCTTATGTTGTCGACAAAGTGATGGATGAACGAATCTATTGGAAATGCGAAAAACGACGTTTTTGCAATGGTAGAGCAATAACTCAAGATGAAAGCATTTGCAAAACAAAAGAGCATTGCCATCAGCCTGACAGTTTGCATATTGATGCCATGAAAGTTATAGGTGAAATTAAAGACAAGTCTCAACACTCTGAAGAAATACCTTCATCTATAATAAATCAGTGCACAAGTGATATTCCAGTTGACATAGTTGGAAAGCTTCCGAAAAAGGAATCTCTGACAAGGACAATAAGAAGAGTTCGCAATTCTGCTTTTAAGGATGAAGACCTGACTGTAATGAGAGGTGAGCCATTTTTATTATTTGCTGAAACATGAAGAAAAAATTTATTCAACAACCTAAAATATCAACACTTTCAGGTTAAATAGAAGATGGTTCTGTGAGGGAATATTATAATTTTACCCCAAGAAATTGGCAATTATGTAAAAAAAAAAAAAAAAAAAAAAAATTATTTTTTTTTTTTCATTGCAGGTTTTTATATTAGTTTAAAATTTTAAAATATATACTGGCAGAATACTTGCATGCTAAGTAAAAGGTATTCTATTGTAGGCACATTTCTGTCCTATCATCATTTTGTCAGTCCAATTCTTTTTCCATTTGGCACTTTGTCCATTCAATACGTAGACCATTTGACACTTTGTCTATTCGTCATTTTGTCTTTTGACACTTTGTCCTTTGATATTCTGTGTACAACTGTTATCAGCTGGTTAGTCAATTACAAAAATGCCTGCTGATCCATCAGCTACTGTCAGGTTAAAAAATGTATTTCTGTGATATTTTAAACTTAAAGTAAATAATGTTTCAAATCAGATTAATTATACTTTAAATCCATTGTGGTGAAAAACAACTAAAAAAGGACACTAATCAAAATTTGATAAAATTCAAAGGAGAATCAGTAATATTATTGGTCCTGACCTGGCATCTCAGCTTCAATTACTTTCCCACTGCTGTAATGTAGCTTCCCTGTGCCTTTTCTATAAATACTTGCATTGTAATTGTTGTCATGAACTTTTCTCTATGGCACTTAGACTTTATGAATTTAAGCACAGTATTAGATTGGCAGCAAGGTCGCATTATTTTACAGTTGAAATGGCTAAATATAACTAAGTTCTATGCTAACAGTTTCATTTCTCACACTTCTTGCTTGTGGAACTCTTTTCTGGCTTCTTGCTTTAACTTCAAAAATTTAAATGCAATCTCAGTCATTCAGTCTTAATTCCTGTTCTTTTATTGTTCTCGTTCCTTAATAGTGTTTTCCTTGTATTCTTACACACAGAGTAACTCCCTGTATCTTAGTGGCCTTATTGCCTTGCTTGGGAGGAAAGTTGTCTTACGCGTTCTTGAAAGTCTGATAGTCACAAAATGTTTGATTAAAAGAAATCAGCTTCAGGAAGCCAAATAGCCAATAAAAAATTATTATTATCAGAAATTACACAAAATTGATCTGCAGATTGGTCAAGACTTAATAGTTAAAATACCTAATGTGTTAAGATTTCAGAGGCTTATCAGAACACAGACATACACAAAAGGGTCAACAAAATCAGTAGGCTCTAGGAAAATGTTGCCAAAAATAAAATCTAAAATAATATTTAAAATTTGCAGACCTAGTAGAAAACGGATCATAAGATATAAAAAAAAGAGAATTCTTATTCAGTTGCTGTTGGTTTGAGTAAACATGAAAACCTTTGATAAATAAAAAGACTTTGCAGTAGGTTGTGGTTAGTCAATTACAAAAATGCCTGCTGATCCATACATATCTGCCCCAAAGAGATAAGTAAAGTGACTGGAAGACTCATTAATTATATAAAGCTTCTCAGTAAGTAGCTAACTCCTGCTGCTATGCTTTATCTTTATAAGATGCAGATCAGACCAAAAATGTCATATTGCTGTCATATCTGGGCTGATGCTCAATCCTCACTGTCCAACCCTGACAGAGTTCAAAAGCACTTGTGCGGACTTCTGGGTGATGAATTATTCTCCATCCTGCAACCCTTACCCGACAGGCAAAACATCAGCTTATACTATGACAGATGTTTGGATGAGTTACATTCCTTACTGTCACCAGTTCAGACCTTCACAGCTAGGACCTGCCATGTCATGTTCATAGTGGCAAATAATTTACATCACGATTCATGTTCCTTTGATAAAAATCCAAGTTTCACTTGGACAGCTTTTTTTCCCAGAACTGTTACTTTGCGAAAAAAAAAAAAAAAATTCCCAAGAGAATGATTCTCTGAAAATTACAATCTTGCTCTCTTTAAGTCTGGGCTCAACCAATATTTGTCTACTCAGCCTCATAATGTTCTCTTACTTCCCCCTTACTTACAACAAACTCACTCAGTAACCCTCAACTTTGAGTGGCTCTTAATATTTGTATTGGATGGACTAACAGTAAAAAGAAAAAAACCTTCCTTTGCTCTTGTAAACTGTTATTGCAAAAGCTGTTATATTTTTTCTTCTTGTGAATTTCAGATTAGTTTTGTCAAGTGCATAGTCGGTAAACATAATATATCTTTATTTTTATTTTTTTTTTTTGTTGAGATGTTTCAAGTTAATGAAATATTTTTTTTAATTTCAGGTCAATCAATAATTATTGGCTATTACATTAAAAAATTTTCTTATTACTATAAACGTTATTTTTCATGGGTACACATATTTGACTTGCTATTTGTACATTTTATTTTCAATGTTTAAGAAACTAAAAAACTAATATAGCAAATTATATATATATATATATATATATATATATATATAATTTACTGGAAAATTGTAACATAAATATGTTATAAAATCACTACAAAAATAGCCAATTTTGTTTCAACATTTCTGTTGTCTTATCAAATGATGGTATTGAATGTAGAATAAAGAGTTTTAAAAGATTCAAGCCGACCAAATACCCCTCGATAGAGGAAATACTGTTACATAAGCTGCAATGACCAATCAAAATATAAGTATAGGAGAATTCAAAAAACTTGACAACGAACATTGTTTATAATAATTAATGCCTTAATGTTAGCGTAAGACTAAAATAGAAATCATTCTAATTAATATTTTACTAAAAAATTGAAAATTAAAAATTATCAATTTTAAATTTAATCACTATTAAATTTAAAATATTATAAAATTATTTAAAGAAACTAAGGGAAAAAATACATATATTATTTATTTTGGTTTAATTGAAAGGCCAAAAACCCAGAATAAACATTAATCTAATTCGAACATAAAGCTTCATTACAACGTAGATACATTTGAAGTGGTGATATGGACAGGGGAGTATGAAATCTTGCAAAAGACAATACATACACAATCAGATTATAATGCACAAACACATAGACATATTTAGATATATAAATACGCAAAAACACAAACGAAACAGGAAAGAGATGTCCACAAGGCTAAAAAAAACCCCCAAAAAAACAGACAACAAACACATACAATGATATAAGCAATCATACACACATACATTAATAAAGACACACTCATATACACACCTGCAAATATTCAAATTTGAAAGTGTCAGTAAATGAATTCAAACAGACTATTAAAAAATTACTTACATGGGCAAAGATATATTGATAAAAAGAAGGTTCAATAGATAAAATTTGAGAGAGGTAGAATAGAAAAACAAATATTCATCAATGAACAACCCGAAGAAAATATATATATATAGAAATGGATAGAAAAAATAAATATATATGCATGCATACACATAAAAAAACACCAAATTCAAATGTCCAGGAAAAATGCAACACTTAAAATAAAACCAACTAATATAAAAAAAAAAATGCATAAACACACGAATATATATATAAATATCTATATAACAATATATATAAAAATACATATATGTGTACATACATTCATCACTACAAATACACATATATAACAATATATATATAAATATACATATATAAATGTACATAATTATTTATATATTACAAATAACAAAAATCATATATAAAATGTATACACATCACACACACAAACCACCAACAATCATAATTTATATATATATATATATATATATATAATATATATATATATATATCATTACCACCTACACACAGCACCACCACTTACACATCACACACAAAACAATAAATAAATTTCCATATGTAACTAGAACAAACCATAACAAAAAATAATAATAAAATTATATAAAGCACTAATTTTACATAGAATACCTATTATCAGGATTTATACCAAAATAAATAATACATAAACAAAATTAAAACACCAAATTTTTAGTTCAAGCTATAAAGGTTTTATCATTCTCCCCCAAAGTCATTTCTACCAATACAAGTTTACAATAACTATTATTTAAAATTGTCTCCAATCCTTTGAAACATTACTATCACATCAAAAAACATTAAATTAAACATCACCATTGAATTAAACAATAAGGATTACAATTTTTACCTGTTACATATACAGTCACCAAAAACAAATAACAAAATATAAATAACCAGCTTTAAAATATAACAAATAAAAACCCCACCACACCATTTTTTTCTAAAAATTAAAATAAATATAAATAATTTAATAATAATTTTTACCTATCATAATTTTACAAACCCCATCAAAAAAAAAAAAAAAAAAATTTCACTAAAACAAAAGTAGATTAACAGTTAACATACAAATGCATATGATAATCATTCAAAAAAACTAAGTTTATATATATATATATATATATATATATATACATCGATGTTTGCGTTAGTACAATGAATGACAAACTACCACACAAACCCAAATTTTTAAAAACAGTAATCACACACACACACATATATATATATATATATATATATATATATATATATATAAATATAAATATTCTTCCAATAAAATGTATTCAAGATACATATGAAATGACTATGTCAAAGTCCAATTAAAATGTAGCTCATTAAGTCCACAAGCAATTTTAAAATCACTATCAAACAAAACTAGATTATAGTTAGCCCATTCAAAAACACTAAGAATATATATATATATATACCTACACATACACACACACATTATATATATATATGTATATATTATATATATGGTGACATATGAGTGTCAAGCATTTCAGTTCCTAGAACCAATCACCACATTTTTGATTATAGTGGTGAAGCATTTTGTGCAGAACCAATCACATTTTTTTTTGAAGGGCACAACATGCCACAAGGT
Organism: Acanthosepion pharaonis; assembly: GCA_903632075.3. Lineage (NCBI taxonomy): Eukaryota > Metazoa > Mollusca > Cephalopoda > Sepiida > Sepiidae > Acanthosepion > Acanthosepion pharaonis. The sequence goes on along the minus strand of CAHIKZ030005487.1, from coordinate 202,523 downwards.
CCCTAAACAACCCTCCACAGGTTTTGAAGTCAGAGTTGTCCTTCTCCTAGACCAGTTGCCATCCATGGCTTTCGAACCCAGTCTGTCCTGCTATTTACCCATAGCTGGAGGGAGAAGAGGAGGATTCATACCTTTCCCAAGGGTATTAGCATGTAAATGAATGTAATGGATTCAACTGGAATTTGAACTCTGCTCTCCGATTCCTCAATCTGAGCTGCTATCTACTACTTCATCATATATATATATATATATATATAAAAAATTGTGATATATACTTGGTAATTTAAAATTGTGATATGAATATATCCTGTAGGTGACTAGTTTAAAAATATTTACTAATTGTAATTTTTTTTCTTTTTTATCAGTAAAATATGATTTAGAGTTGTAAATTCAGAAATATGATCTACAAAAAAAAAAGACAAAATTTTTATAGAGTATGTAAATAGAACTATTTTATGAGATTGTTTGTTAAGGAAAAATAAACATTATTTACTAAAACTAAGTGGTGTAAGCTGATCATTGCACGAGTCTGTCATTTTTGCATTGATCAAGTGGATATTGTGTTCAATCAAAAGAAGCAACAAAACTGTAACCTCTTTTTTGCCATGAAGGTAACTTTGTTTATTTTTATTTTTCTAATTCCTGACAAATTGTATATATAAACCTTTATAATTTAAAAATTTATATCAATATTATTGGCTTCTCAAAAATGGCAGACCTGGTCAAGATCTTTTATGCTGTACTATTTAATTTAATAAATTCCTACCTTCTCTCAAGGATTGTCATAACAAACATTTCTAGCTCATACTGATGTTATTTTTTTTTCTTTCTTATTATTTTCTGGACATGCTTTCCATGTTGATACATAAGCTCATTTTGCTTTATTATCCCTTGTAACACTAAACAATAATTTGTCTTATGAAAAAGCATGAAATTGTACATGCTAGAAACATGAAACTATAATAACATGGTTATGCCAACAAATTGATAACACAAAATTTGAATCTTCATTACTTAAACCAACATTTTATTCAACTCCTGACTTTGACAGTTACTCTCGGCCAGTCAGTGGTATGCGGGACCCATAAAGCCCTCAGAAACCTTGTCCTTACATTCTATCAGTGATGTGTGTGAGACTGGTCCCTCTTCTCTGAAGCAGTTCTTTATATATCCATCAGTTTTTCTTCTTCACATATCAACAGCCAACCCCATAAGTGTTTACCCCTTGGGTTACCACTGACAATAGGTGAATTTTGGATCTCTACCTCTGAATCAGGTCATTTCTGGTCAGCCAGGCATCTGGTCTCCTTTGTTGATCTGATGTGAAATTGAAGCCAAGCCTATTCCAATATCCAATCCATAAAACTTTTAGCCCTCCTCTTGTGAGAATGCTCTTTCTTCAGTAATGTGAAATTCAGACTGCTCTCTTTTCTCTGGAGCAGTTCTTTATATATCCATTGGTCCAAAGGTTTTTCTTGTGCACATATCAAGAACAGCCAAGTCCACAAGTGTTCACCACTAGGGTTACCACTGATAACAGATGAATCTTGGATCTCTCTCCGGATTAGGTCATCTCTGGTTAACCCTGCATCTGGCCTCCTTTGTTAGTCTGATGGGAAATTGAAGCCAAGCCTATTCTAATATAATACCACAAATCTTTTAATGTAGTCCAACAATAAACTCTTACTATTAGCACTTTCTAAACTGAATTTATTTCCAAATTTTAAAGTAACTCAAATTTAAATTAAATTTGTGAGTTTTGTTCTAAATCAGACTATTCCCTCATTCTAGCCATATTGTTCTCTGGCACAGAATTTTGGACAGTAACTAAGTGATTTGTGAAGATGCCAAAGTCCTTTGGAACCACCTGTTGCAGATATATCCTAGCTGAACTGACCACATCAGAAACAAGGACACTCTCTGAATAGTCAAACAACAATCATTGATTAACAACCTTCATGCTTGACAACTATGTGTATTAGGGCACTGGTTAACAGCAACCAACAACCCTGTATCAAAATTTGCTCTCTACCATTGAGGGCATGCCCAAGAATGTTCTATGTCATGGGTTGGCAACCTTTTACTAACTAGGTGCTGACTTAGGGTTTTAAAATCATTCAGTGTGTCAACAGCTTATGTATTTTTATACAAGTAAAGGTCAATATACCTGTTCTACAGTATATTTCATATAGTAACATATAGTATATATACTTTAGTATATATTAAAATTGAAACAGCTGAATATCTTCTCTGCATTGTAGTAGTTATTGGTTTGGACTTTGTGATGTTATTTGTGGCTGTGTGCCATTGGGAATTGCTTGGTGGGCCACAGGTTACCGACCTCTGTTCTATATAAAACACAAAGAAAACCCACACAGGAAAAAGCCTTGAACGGAGAGGAATAGATAAGTGAGATCAGGCTGTATGAACCCAAACATATTTCTTAACCTTATAGCATTCACCCATGCTGTAAATATCTCTCAATGTTCACCCTGCTGTAAACCAGCCCCCATGTATACTCTGGCATAATATATGACAACACCATTGCAAATGATGCAGGAAATCACACAGTGACATTTAGACAGTTGATACTTACACGGCAGGTTTGAGTGTGTTGAATGCTAATGGGTTAAAGTACTAACCATATCCAATTATGATCTTGGTAACTTTCTTCTTTTTTTTTTTTAATTGTAAATTCTAAAAGCAATTTCATAAGTCATCATTAAACTCTTGACTTGGAAATTTGAGTTTTCACTTCAGTTAATTCTAGGCCTCAGGAAGGAGAGAGAATAACAAAAAATCCATATCATCAAAGAGCTGATTCTTTGTCACACACTGTCTTCATGTCTTCACACACACACACACATATTATATATATATATATATATATATATATATATATATATATATATATATATATATATATATATATATTAATACACAATAAAATCCAGAAACATCTTATATATGGGGAATAAGCTTATTTCAACCAACAAAAATATTCACCAGTCTTATTCAACCCTGGTATAGGCTGAGTCCATGTCAGAAACAGAAATTTAACTGTGAAAGCTAAGAAAAAAAAATGTCATTGTGTATCAATTTTTACTCTGTAATAATAAATACATTGAGCTCTTTTTGTGGATCAGTTTTAATATTTTATATTACTAGGATCCACTTGGATTAAATATCAACAGACTTATTACCTTTACTATATATATATATATATATATATATATATATATATATATATATGTGTGTGTGTGTGTGTCTGTTACGCATGAGCAACTAACATGTGCTTGTGCCATTTAATGTATGCAGAGACATACACAGGCAAAATTTGACTCATTCAGTTTAGGCAATTCCTACCCTGGGCTGACCAATAGAATCCTAAAGTTGAAGGCAAAAGAAAATTATTTTTTTTAAATCTAAAATATCAGATAATTATAAGATATTATTGAACTTTTCAAAAATTATATGGTAAAAAGCAGATTTATTAAATTTTTTTTTTCAATTTTGCAGAAATAACTCTAGGTCTACCATTGAATTAAGATATAAATGAACACTTGAAAATGTACGTACACACACAGTATGTATGTACATTGTACAGGTGAAATTGAAATTAAAATGGACATCTCTGTCACAAGAGCTAATTTCCCCTTATATAATATAAGCTGAAATATGTAGTCATTTTTATGACTCCTGTATTTAGACTGGATATATTTTTCTAATAAAAGTAGTATTTTAAATGGACAAACAATTTAGATTTGAAATTTGATCATCATGTCATCGGCAAATCAACAGATACCAAACTAGCAGCCAATAATAATAAATACAAATATATGTGTATACACAAGCAGATGGACCCACAAAATTTGATTGAGTTTGACATGAGTTTAAAATTTTGTAGAAATATTTTAGGCCTGTCATTGAATTAAAATAAATGTGAAATTGAAGTGAACATCTGTGTTGCAAGAACTAAGTTCCCTTTGTCTTGCAACACAGGAAAAGTGTATAAACAAGTCAGTTGAAGACATTTAAACTGAATATATATTTCTAATAATTGCAGTATTTTAAATGGACAAACAATTTAGATTTTAAATTTGATCATATTGCCATCAGCAAAGTGACATCTACCAAAGTAGTATAATAAATGTCGGTTCAAATAGATGTCTTTATTTAAACCGAATATATTTCCTAAAAAATGAAGTATATGGACAAGAAATATAGATTTTAAATTTGATCATCTTGTCATCACCAAAGTAATAAGGTACCAAATGAGTATTAATGACAATGATATCTGAGTAAATTACAAGAGACATTTATAAAGAAACGGTCCAAGCAGAATATGATGATGTACATGCTGACATTGTGTACAGGAAGGTCTTAAATTTTTAAAATTATGAAACATGAAGTTATAGCCTAGTGGATTAAAATTTGAATTTGGTGACATAATAATTGAGTTCAATCCCTGGACTGGGTAGTACAGACACAAATTCAGTGGAAATAGGTTGAACAATAACTGAGCAGGATTAAAAAAAATAAAATATCCCTAGACATGGACAGTGGAACAAGATCTAAAGTAAATAAAGGGTTCAATTTGAAATTGGCTTGAATGAAATTGTAATAAACTTCTCTGTTACATGGGTTAATTTTCCTTTTTTGTCTTCAGTATGATTATAAACAGCATCTGAGAGCAAAACCTCTTATCAAGAGATTAAAGTTTTTAAGGAGTGTGGAACCACGCCTTAATTACTGTTGTTGCCAGGTCCACCCTGACTGGTGGTGGTAGCACCTCTTAGGGTCCCAGCTATGAGCAAATAGTGAACCCCAAACAAAAATCAACAGTACATTTTTATATTAAAATTACCAGCAATATATTTTTGTAGTAAAATGACAATCAATACAACACTAAAAAATTATAAAAATACATTTTTTATAGTAAAATGACCAACAATACAATTTTCATAGTAAAATAACCAACAATGCATTTTTTATAATAAAATGACCAACACTATATATTTATAATAAAATGAGCAACAATATATATTTATAATAAAATGAGCAACACTATATATTTATAATAAAATGACCAACAATACGTTTTTATAGTAAAATTACCAGCAATACATTTTTTTAATTACCAACAATGCATTTTATCATCTACAAACTATATATCTAAAAAAAAAACACAATTTTATACTTTCAGGATAAACATGTACAAAATATTTGTTGTTGAAGGCACAAAATTGTATTCAAAATATTAAGATTTCAGCATTAAATAACACATAACAGAGATTGATATGCCACTAAATAAAATCAATCAATCAAAATTTCCCTTTTTGTCTGGCAACAATGCCTGCATAACAGGAAAATAGTATAAACCCAAAATGACTTCTCATCTTCAATATAGTTACTCATTTCTGAACATGCCCATCCATGTTTCTTCAACACCCACAGAGCCAATCTGTAGTTTATACTGCAACTATGCTAAGCAAACCTTAGTCACTGTTCCAGTATATACCCCAACAGGGCATCATATAGTTTTTGGTTTCACAGTTGTCCTTCTTTCCTGGTTGCCAAGAGAATCCAGTCTGTTCTACTATTTAACCTATAGCTGAGGAGAGACTAGATGGATTCATATCTTTCCAAAGGGTATTTGTGCAAAAGTGAATGTAATGAATGAAATTGGAACTCTGCTCTCCAATTTCTTCTTCTGAGCCTCTAACCATTACACCACCTGCACATCCAGCAGTTTGGATGACACTCGTAAAAAGCCATTTCTTAATTACTTACTTTGAAGTGTGTAACAATTTTTGCCTGGTCACCAAAGAAGCCCCACTCTGTCAGCTGCTACATCGACTGAACCTCTACAGAGAGGTAAGAAATGAGGCCATCTGTTTGCCATGGGAGGCAACCCGTAATGTCTGGAGTCGGGATCCTGGTGGTTAAGGGCTTCAGGAGTCAGGGTTAGATACTTCTGATTCCTAATACACCACTTTGGCCCTTAGTTGGACTAAACAGGCAATTGGAGAATCCCAATCCGATCAATTGTGTGGTCATGCCAAGCCCTAACACCTATAACTATATCAATTTATGGAGTACTTTATAACTAAATACAATACCCCAAATATACACTGGGATAAATTACCATCTCTATTCAATTTATAGATATTAAAAGGCAATGACTGAGGGTAAATCAGTCCAAAGAGATCTAGACTTAGACATGTAAACATACTAGTTTGTACTTTTAAGATTTGAGAAGTGCAACAAATGGGTGCTCAGTCTTTCTCGAATATGAGTACACTGGTTTGTGTAACCCTGACCTGTCTAGGTGACTAGGTTTCCCTCTTGACATGTCCCACTGCTATGCTCCGATGTGGTTGGGAGAGCACAAGTAATGAATTTTGTCTATGTCAAAATTGTGAATAACCAAAATAAAAAAACCCAAAAGATATCTTTCAGTCTCTGATTCCGAAAAAGATAAGTATTGAATTTCCAAGATTTCTTGTGCTTGCATCCCTAGATGCAATTCCTATAGAAAAAGTTACACTATTTTTGATTGAAAAAGCGTTATCCAGTAGCATTAACCAAAAAAATCATTTAAGAAATTGAGAAATAGAAATTTGCTAGTAGAAGTGGAAAATAGAAAACACCAACAGTTTAATGAAGATGAAAATTTTCCATATAAAAATCTCCCATGAAAGACTGAACACTGCTAAGGGAGTCATTGCAAACATCAAACTATGTCCAATTCCTAGTCACATTGGAGCTGAAGGTAACAATAAAGCAGATCTAGCAGCCAAATAAGCTTTAAATATGGATGTAGATTCTACAATCAATCCCATACAGTTATATAGGAATGAAGTGTCGTTGCCGACACGAGTTTGAACATAGATTACCAGTGGGTAAACACAAGCGATCCCATTATTGAATTAAGTAGACCACGTGACCATAGAGGAAATGCATATGTGTAGGAAGCAGCTGACAGCTAACAATCGTTATTTTTATTCTATCCTCTATTACTATTCAAATCACCATTTCTAATCTATGCTCTATTACTATACGGACTGCTATTCTCTATACTGTTTCACTATACAGATTACTATTTGAGTTGACACCAGCATCGTTCACCAGTGTACTATAGTTGTATCTGCCATTACAAAGTCTCTACTACAATGAGCATTATGAAAGTGACAACGAGTATTCATGAGCATTACAAAAGTGACAACAAGTATTCACTGACATCACAAAGTATACACTGACTTTAAGGAGGTCAGTAACAAATAGATTCAAAAGGAATGGTGACGGGGCAATAACCCACATAATAAGCTTGTCACAATTCAACCCAAATTAGGAGAATGGAGGTCAGCTTTCAGAAAATCTTGAAAGGAATTAGCCACATAAGTAATAACCCACTCATACTTGCTTAGAAGCATGTGAAATACACTATAAACATATTAACCCACTCAACTGTTCAGACCTTCTCTTACAAAATAAACATGCATGAGATCTTTTGGATGGTTTGTTTTAAGATGGGTTTTTTTTTTTTTTCCTGGTAAAATTTTTTTATTTCTTCTGTAATAAAAAATTTTGTATAGCAAATTATTTTAAAAAAAATATTTCTGCTATTTTTTTTTTTTCTTCAAAAATTTATTTCCTATTTTTACATTTTTACATTTTCATAGTGTTTTGACCCCAGTTTGGTGGTTAACTATTTGCCCATAGCTGGGACCCTAACAGGTGCTACCACCCCGGGTCAGGGTGGACCTGGGAACACCAGCAATTAAGAGGTGATTCCACGCTCCTCAAAACCTCCTGATCAGAGGCCTTGCTGTTGGACGTAGTTTATCGTCTTGCCCTGGATGAGGATGTAGTTTATCATCCTACCCAGGATGGTGAGATCTTTGAGAAAGCAAAAGTAGATAACATGATATCATTTCTTAGAACAGTGGGCCTCTACCAAAAAATATATCAAATGAGAATGTTAATAAAATCACTTTCTCTACAAACTGTATATCTGATAATACATCAATGAAACCGGACTATCAACAAAAATTCTCTTTAAAAAAATATATCAATGAAATCTGGTATACAAACCAATTTCTTACAAAGAATACATATTTTGTTTATACGAATCTATTGTAAAAAATCTTGTCAGCATTAAATAATCCTTTGAGGTTGATATGCCATTAAATAAACCAAACCAAACCAAACTAAAGAAGCCTGTAATCCCACATTAAACTAATTCTACCTTGAGTGGCTTTTGGACCTTATCAGGTGAACTGTCAGTAAAATAATAAAAACATTTTCATTGATTACTGCCTTCAATTAGTTTAATTGCGAGCAGTATTTGTTGAACTCAATCAATTATTTCTCTGAAAGGAGATGAAAGCAAAGGACTCTCTTCCAATTTTAAAAATTACTTTGGATAAAGATTGGCCTTTGACACTGCTCACTGCAGTTCATTTAACTTGCCTCCTGATCTTTTGCATTCCATGGTGTTATAAAGTATCCACTTTTCATCATTTGTCATAATTCTTTTTACCTCTAACATAACCAAGCTGGTGTAAATGATTTTTTTTTGCTTTTTTTTTTTTTTTTTTCAGTATTTCATTTGGATATTTATAGTATGTTGTTTATTTTCCATGTTTTATAACATTGATTATTCTGTAGTAATGTCTTCATTTTTCATTGTTATCAATTTTGCCTGCTCTACCAGACTATAGAGCTTCCTTGAGCTAGAAATTTCCAGTACCAAACTTCACAAACCACTTTTAACATGACTGATCATTGACAGTATTCTCCTTTTTATGTTCCATAATTTTTCAGGATGTGGGCAATCATGGTTCTGTAACAGGGCAGTTACATTCAGTAACCCTTGCATCTTCTTTCATCTTTTGCCTGTATCTTCTCATTCTCTCCCTTATTCCTTCTAATTTTGTTTCCCCCTTCATGTTTCAATCTGTTATACATGTAACATAAATTCGTTACATATGGGAAGAAAAAAAATAAAATAAATAAAATAAAATAAGGACGAAACAAATATTTCTACTGTAGCCTCTTTCTTATTTTTATTTTGCTCTCTCTTTCTCCATTAAGAATTTTAATTTTATGTTGTTTATTTATTTATTTTTTTGTCTTTTGGTCTTTATCTCTTCATATTGTTATAGACAAACGTATGGTTGCAAGAAAGAAATACAACAACAGCAGAAATAGATTTACATGGTTTATTTCAACAGGAAAGTGTGGGTTTGGGACAGTTACCTTGTGGTATAGTTCATAAGCCGGCTTCGGATCTAGGTCGATCTCTCATAGTAGTTCACACATGTTGACGGTGGTTGACGCTCCCTTGCTGACAGCTGCTTACCATGACACGTCATTTCCCTGGCCACCTGTGGACTGCCTGTTGAACTTCCGTGTGACCCCTTTTATAGCGTTTTTTTATGGCTTAACAGGCTCGAAAAACGAAGCGAGTATAATTAGGAGGGAAGCATTTTTATTGGACGAAAAATAGAACACTTTAAATATTATTTTATTTTTCGACCAGAATACATGTGTCAGGAACATTTGTAAATGGAGATAATGGTCATTTTGTGACAGGGTTTTGTCCCGTTCACATCTGGCTCTCGCTCTTGAGTGTTTGCATGTAAATCAGCCGAGATATGTCTTATTTTATTTTATAACAATATCACGATATTTAATCAGAAAGCCTACGCCTTTGTCTTCTATCTCCCTCTACATTTATATTTAATTTATTCATTTATAAGTTTCCTCTGTGTTTTTTGGTTTTTTTTTTTTATCTCCAACCTTAACACGTAGAAAATAATGAAAAATATCAACCCTCACACGTTTTTTTTTTTTTTTTTTCACTCTTTTTCTCTCCTCAATTCCTTCCTGCGTAACTTTTAAGTTTTTAATGCACTGTTCCACTAATATTTTAAGATACCTTCTTTTTTTTTATATACCAGATGAGCATTAATTTTGATACTTTTATTTTTATCGGAAAGGACTAAAAAATACAATTCATGACTTAAATTTGTATACTTTTAAAAAGGTCAGTTAGACTAATCAAAAATCGTAAAAAAAATTTGGGGTAAATAATTATTGCATAGTAATATTTTTTAGACCTTTCTTGGGCCACGACACATGTCAAAATAAAAAAAAAAATATTAATATTTTTCTTCGATTTAGAATTGGTAGATACAGTGATTGATACAGTGTTTAAATCGATCCATACTTTTACAGAGTTATTGGACTTCCTAAAAAAAACAAAAAAATAGTAGGGGAAAAATTATCTCCCTTAATATTTCCAATAAGTAATAAGGGAGATAATTATTTATTTTAGGGAGATAATAGTATCCATGTTTCTATTACAAAAAAATTTCTATTTGTTTCTTACGCCAAAAACAAAACAAAACAAAACAAAAAAAAATTCATAAGCAAATATTGTCAACAAATATTTTTTTTACCTTGTGGATTATCTGTCGCCACTTTTTTTTTTTTATAAAGTTAGAGATGGTATTTAAAAAATGTTTAGTTTTTTTTTTTATAGTTTTTCTTTTCAGACTGCTACATGAATCATTGGGATATTTTTTTTTTTAACACATCTGTATTTATTTGTGAAAAAGTTGGAAAATTAAGTTTTAAAAAGTTTCAACAGATTTTTTTTTTTTTATATAGCCTCTCTTTTATCTTTCTTTTGCTCTTTCTCACTCCATAAAGAATTCTAATAATTTTGAGGGTTTTTTTTTTTCTTTCATTCCTACCTGCCTTTCAATGTTTATCTCATTTTATCATTATATCCAACGTTTCTTTTTGTCTCTCCCCCACTCTGCACACATTCATTTATAATTTTCTTTCTTTTTTTCTTTTTCTTTTTTTATCTCCTATGTTAATGCCTCCACACCTTCTTTTTCACGCCTCTCGCAATTTCCTTCCTGCTTTAGTTTAATGTTGGCTTCTCAGTAGGCATAACTAATTCCAGCTGAGAACAGGACGAGCTATACTATACACTGATCCAAGTTTGTGTTTTTTTTTTCTGTTTTTTGTTTTTTTTTTTCTGTTTTTTGTTTTTTTTTGGGGGGGTTAAGTAAGAAGCCTAACGGCTGTATTTTACAAACAATCAGAGATATAGTTTTTAACTTTTAACATTTTTTAGTGTTAAAATTTTCTGTACCGTCGAAGAAAGAGTTGCCTCCCTTACATTCATAAATTTTAGTTTTCTGATTCAACAGGCAATATCAACAAGTGCTTCAAAGCAAAGAACAAAACGCAGAAAAATTTTGCTCGAATTTCAAGCAGTACTTGAACAATATTTTTAAAAACCATTAAATATACCCTTCACCACCACCATTATACATTGATTTATTCCAATTATTCACTATCTTCGCTATTATGCACTATGCTGTATTGAAAAACTACTTTCATTGCAATGTTTTATCATTAATTTATATTAAAAAAAAAAAAAACGTTGCCAGAATGGTGGTAGACATAGTAGGAATCTTGTGATATGAACGCTATTCTTATCAGGATCTAGTCGGATTCTTTGGACATCAGCTCAAAATGAAGATCAGAACTGATAGAAAGCATCTGTTATCAACCAATTTCAGCGAAAGGTGAGTAAAAGTGGCAAGCTTGGTTTGTATGAACAAGGCCAGCTTTGATTTTCTCTTTTAAGTCCTTTGCTGCAACAGGGTGGTTTCCTGTCAAATTCTCCTCTGGTTAAGATAGATTCTTTGTTTACCTAGTTAACCCTAGAACACTAACCATCAATTAAAGTTACATCACAACTAACTGTTGTGGTACGATCCACCTAATTTACATAGTGGAGTACCGACCGATATAAATATGGGTTGGTACCGGAAGACGAAGGAGAAGTAAGAAGAGATCAAATCGAGAGACTCTGCCTGACTGCGATTAAGTCAACCCATTCTACAGGAACCGTCTTCCCAAGAATATACCAAAACTAACTGTAAATATTGTGTACCTTTTTCCTTCAGAGTTTGTCTATATTTCTGAGATGAGGTATTATGTACAGTATTTACATTAGTCGGACTATTGTCCTCATCTTTGTCGCCATATTTGTCACATCGGAGCGTACAACGGCAAAACGTTGTGACAAATATACAAAGATGAGGACAATAATCCGACTAATGAAATATTATTTCCTTGTTTCAATACATTTTGTTTACGTACATTTTGTGTTGTATTATTATTATTCCATGCTTATCAAGCTTCAACACTAACCATGGGTATATCAAACCTGATTTTGAAAATATAAAAAATATATTAAATATAAATCTTTATTTAAAATATTTTTGTGTACTTTGAGTTAACATTAATGGAACTGAAAAACATATTTAGGTAAGAAAATCAGGTACTAAAATTGTAATTAAAAATAGGAAAATTTGTGCTGGGTACTATATACCCATGGTTAGTGTTCTAGGGTTAATGTAAATGTTATTCCCACCTTTCTCTTGATCCATGTTGAGATTCACAAAAAGTTTGTTTTTGTCCACTTGTTTTTTCCTCTCAACTGGGTCAGTCTTTGATTTTTTTCACTCTATCATTTATTTTATCCTTCCCTCTCCATTAGTGAATGACCTTCTTGATTTTGTCTAAGGGCAGAATACAGCAGCCGCTCTTATTTTTGTGGAGTGGACGGGTCTTACTAACATCTGTTATGTTTACTTTGAATCTTTCAGTTTTGTTTTGGAGTTCATCCCTTCCCCTCTCATTTCATGAGTATGTATTTTTATAACTTTTTCAGAAATTTGAAATAGTTAATAAAAAATTGGATAGACAGAATTTGTTGATATTATTCTACCAAACATGTATGGAATATATATATATATATATATATATATATAGATAATATTAGTGGAAAATATACATACATATGAAAATATATCTAAAAAATTCCCATACATGTATATTTTCAGAAAAAATTTTTCCAAGAGGAAGGATCCAGGTAGAACTGAATGTCTAGGACAGAGTAAGGATATAATAAAAAACAGAAAACACTAATATACCATGGTCATAATTTATTCCATTGGAATCGTAAATATATCCAAATCATCAGACCTATAATTCAAAAATATATATATATATATATATATATATATATATAACTGTTGTAACCGAGGAAAGGTTACTGAATGAGGAATAACCAAAACAGAGGTTGGAAATGAAATGGGAATCTTTATAACATCAATAAAATATAATACTCACCAGTGTCATGAAGTAGGTGAACCATTGCTAGTGACGGACTACTTAGACAGCATATTACCTCCACTAGTGTCCAATGCATTCATGAGGATTCGGACATAACCACTAGTGTTCATAGGTACGGTATATAACAATAACATAGTTTAAAATTTTGTTGACAATAACTGCAAAGGTTGAAAGTACGTGAACAAAACTAATAAAATACGAACTTTGGACAGTTTGTCCACAGCTTCAAGCACAATACTCGACACCTTATCCGGAAATTGGAAAAAATACAATAAAACATAAAACAGACAAACGTTGTTTGTTCTTTTTAATCAAACTAATATATATATATATATATATATATATATATATATATATATTTTATTTCCAGCAAGACATTCATTTCTGTAGTTTACTGCTACCAGCAAGCAGAAATATTTCTCCTCCCGATGATGGCCATTTTTGGGTCGAAACTAGTTGCAGAATCTAAATGAAATAATAATAATAATAATAATAAAAAAACGAAAGAATATTAATCTACAACCCAGTGTCTGAAGATTTTAATTTTTTAATATTTTTTTATTGTTCAAAATATATAATTAATATGAAAAATTTTTTTTTGTTTTACTTCGGAGTTTCATGGTTATATAGGTATAACCACTTGTTGGAACAGAGTTAATTCTCTTCCTCTCTTTTTTTCTTATTTTTTTCTCTTTTATTCTTTTCTTACCCTCTTCATTAGTCTCTGGTTTATTATTGACTATTTAATTTAGGTTATGGTTGGAATTTTGTGTGTGTGCATATGTTTGTGCAGGTGTGGTTATTCAGTGGAAGGTAACAATTGTATCAAATCATTCTAGCGGCTATTTAGTAGAAATAATTGGATCTGAATCCAGTTATTTGTAGCTATTTGATGAGTTGATATTTTACTTGTAATTTATTATTGATTTTTGTTGTTATTATATTTTGCTTGTGTTTATATGTGAATTCTTAGTTAATTTATCATTTACTTAATTTGTTTATTTATTTATTTAGTTTTTTTTTTGTTTTCAGAGGTTGGTTAACTTATTTGTTTAGTTTAAAGTATTGACTTTGTTTAAAGTATGCTATATTATCTGCATTGTATACAGTGCATATATTTTCATTTTTCATGGTAATATTTTACAAGATATTCATTTTTAAGTAACCTTGTAAAAATTTGTTTTCATGTCTGCATTCTGAGATAAATTCTGATCATTTATTTAGGAATTTGTGTTAGTCTGAAAAGGTCAGCACATTGTGACTATGTTCATGAGTGTTACCTTTTTCTTATATAGTATTGATGCTCCCATTATTTTTAGCCATTTTTTTACACATGGATGAGACTATTATGGTCATATTTTTCACAAGTGTATTGCAGACAGGTTGTTAGTTTTCTGTGTGCACTTTAATGGGTCCTAATTAAACTATGATCTGAGAGTTGTGACATGAGTCTTCTTGATAAGCATGTAGTGGGATGTCCAATATAATTTATTAATATGATTTCATCAGGAATTTCTTAAGAGGCATGTAAATTCATTTATAGTTTCTGGAATTGTCATCAGTGGTCAACTGAACTTGTTTTGTTTCAATAAATTCACTCCTGAGTCTGTCTATATTTCTGAGATGAGGTATGGATCTAACCTCAAGGACACATGGCACAGTGGATAAAGGCATTGGTTAGATCCAGTGACAGACCCAAAGAAGGTGAGTTCAATTCCTGGTTAAGGCAGTGGAGAACTTTCAGAGGGAAAGAAAATTAGCAGAAGATAACTGATAACTGACATCCATCAAACATGGCACGTGGAACTAGAACAGTCTACCCCAGTGATCGAAATAAAGGGTTCAGTTCGAAATTCCAACCGGAGCGTACAGCGGCCGAAACGTTGTGACAAATATGGCGACAAAGATGAGGACAATAGTCCGACTAATGTAAATACTGTAAATTCACTCCTATTTTTAATGTGACCCAAATGGGACAATGCCAGAATTAAACAAAAGCAGTTGTGTGTATATATACACAAAAGACAATCCTTGAAAACGAATGTAGCAACATTTGAAAGCATTCAAATTCATGAATAATATTGGTCTTCAGTAATTTGGATCATGCAAGTAAGTTGTTATTGTTGATGCTGAGGTTAGCTGCTATAAATTTTTTATAATATACAAAAATGCATACACACACACACGTATATTTAATATTTCTTATTTATAAAAACAATTAAAAGCTTTTCTAATTAAATAATATTTTAGTTTGATTGCATTTTCCGTTTTACAATTCAGAGCAGATTTTTGGTAAATGAGTAACTGTTTGAAAAAAAAAAAAAAAAATGATTAACATTCTCCAATGAATCCCGCTTTATGAAGAGGGACTAAATTTAATTTCTGGAAATTTTATTAAGTGGGTGAGTAACAAATGAAAAAATATATTTCTACCAAGATTTTCTAAAAGAAAAAAAAAAAAAAGAAAAGCTTCTAAAATAATTTTATTCATCTATGAATAAGTCCTGAAAGTTTCATTAAAATCTGACAATTATTTGATTTTTGCAAAAATTTCCAAAACACTGTCTTTTTTTTTGTTTTTTTTTTTTTTTTACTGCAAAAAAGATGGTAAAATTTCCAATACTAATCTTTGCAATCCCTGCTGATGCAAGAAAAACAAGATTTTTAAGCAAAATTTTTAATGTGCTTGAAAGGATTATAATTTAATAAAATAATAAAAAAAAATGCTTTGGTCTTTCCTCTTAATAATAACAAACATTTTGTTGCTAAAACTTTGGTTTTATCAAGTTTATGGAATTTTTCATCATGCTATGCTGTGTCTGTCTATATTTCTGAGATGAGGTATTATGTACATTATTTACATTATTCGGACTTTGTCGCCATATTTATCACAATGTTTCGGCCGTTGTACCCTCTGGCCTTCTTCAGGTTCCTCAAGGACACATGGCACAGTGGATAAAGGCATTGGTTAGATCCAGTGACAGGACCAAAGAGTGTGAGTTCAATACACAGTTAAGGCAGTGGAGAACTTTCAGAGGGAAATTAACAGGAAATAACTGATAACTGACATCCATCAAAACATGGCACGTGGAACTAGAACAGTCTATCCCACTGAGCGAAATAAAGGGTTCAGTTCGACATTCCAACCAACTGAAGAAGGCTGGAGCATACAATGGCTGAAACGTTGGCGACAAAGATGGGGGCATAGTCCGAATAATGTAAATAATGCTATGCTGTGTTTTCAGTGAATTATTAGAGGTACATACATACATACATACATATATATAAACTAATCCTAAGGAGCCAGGTAAACGTGGCTCCTTAGGATTATTTTAGTTTTTGGTCAACTTAGTATATTGAGTACTTTACGTTTAGTCTTTTACTCATTTTGTTTTTTTTTTTTTTTTTCTTTGGACTTGGAGCTCAAGCACTTGACAAGAGGATTCGTACAGTGTCATGTTCTTGGGACTTTTTTTTTATTTCCAATTTTTCCCTTGGACATCAATTTGTTATATTACAAGTTGAGCTAACCAAGGTTTTCCCAAACAAGTATTACCATTTATTTATATATATATATAATATATATATATATATATATATATATATATATATATATATATATATATATATATATATATGTGGGGTAATGGATAGCAGCTTGGATTGAGGAATCGGAGAGCCGTGTTCGAATTCCAGTCGAATCCATTACATTCACTAATACCCTTGGGAAAGGTGCGAATCCTCTTCTCCCTCCAGCTATGGGTAAATAGCAGGACAGACTGGGTTCTATAGCCTGGGATGGCAACTGAACTAGGAGAAGGACAACTCTGAATTCAAAACCTGCAGAGGGTCGTTTGGGGACCTTGTGGCACATAGTGCGCCAGGTCTCTCTATTCAGCCCTTCAAAATGTGTGAATGGTCCTGCACAAAACCTTCACCACTATAATCAAATCTCATGTTCTGTTGTCGAGCTGTCGGTTTCCTGGGATCTGATCTGCTTGACCCTCATACATTGAGAGTCAAGTATATATATATATATATATATATATATATATATATATATATACACACACACACAAATACACTGCATTTTTTTTTAATATGAATTCTAAAACAGTTATCTTGCTAATTTTTTATTGCTACTCTTTTTTTCTTTTACTTTTTCTTTTTTCCAGTTTGTCTGGTTGAAAAGAGTGAAACTCCAGGAGGTGTAAAGCTAGTTGATACAAAGTCAACTCATAAATCATCCCCCTCTGATCTTGTGGATCTGGCAAAACAGATACAAAAGGTACGAAGGAAGGCAACCCTCAATATTCTCTTATCTCTGTCTTTTTTTGGCCAAAGATTTCAACGTTTATAGGTTGCTTTAGAAAATAGTTACTTAAAACATGTTGTAGAGTAGTTTTCACAGTGGAGGCTTGTATTTCAATAAGTCATCCCAAATTAGGTTCGACGTACAAAACATTAGGAACTTGAAATAAGAGCTAATGACGCAGCAATCTAGTTGTGATGGTTGGTACTTCAATGTCCGATATCGACTGACTCGCTCAGCACCACTGAGCCCAACTGGCGACCGCTACTACTACTACTACTACTACTACTACTACTATTACTACTTATGTGTGGGAGAGTGTATTAATAATAGAATAGGTACGTCAGGAATAACACAACACGAGCTTAATTTGATTGCAGGGTAACAAGTATGGGATACTCACCTAAAGACTCAACATATTTTTGATAATGTTTTTTTTTTTTTTTTTTAATCTGTATCATCCCATGCTAGGCAGTAAAGCTACTAAGACACAAAGGTGTTACAGGGTGATGAAGAATTAGGAAGAGAAACATTAACAATGAGCAGGAAGAGGAAGGAGTAATCAGGAGGACAGTAAATAGCGATTGAAATTGCATTTAATTTTTTGCAGATTAAAGTTGGCTGGAAAGCATGGAGCTGGAAGGGAGTTCCACAAGTGAGAAGTGTGTGAAAAGAAACTCTTGTAACTTACAGTTACAGCTAGCCAGCTCAACTGTAAATTGATGAAATTTTGTACGCCAGTCTAGTACTGCGTTTAAATTCAAGAACTCTAGATATCATAATGAGCTCATCTAAACAATTATCATGAAAGTATTTATAGAAAAGACACAGATAGACAACCTTATGGGAATGGGAAAGTAAATGAAGCTGAGCTGCCAGATCAGGACCAATAATATTGCTGATTCGTCTTTGATTTTACATCAATGACACTTACATATTGCTTTTTTTTTTTTTTTGAGGTATCTACCTATATATATATATATATATATATATATATATATATATATATATATATATGAAGAAAATATCTGGAAAAACAAACAAAAATCCTTAGAATGTGATTATGTTGTTTTAATATGAATGAAATGTCGACGTCTGAAGTTTCGGTTTAATAACCTTCTTCAGGACAATATTCATTAAAAATACAATACAATTAACATAATCAGTATAACTCGACGAAAACGATGGACATAAAAAACAAGTCTTATCCAAAACAGATGAAAGAAAATTTTAAATGATCAGCTTTCCGTTTGAGCGTGGTCACGTTGTCGTCAAATGGGCGACGCTTTCAAAACGTATTCTTAAAATTTTATAAAATTTGATTCCGATGGAAAGCAGTTCGTTGTAGGAATATGCGGAGACTAGTAGATTCTTGTATCTTCGGATAAGCATGCAGTCCTCCATGTAATAAAATGAATTCAGCTTTGTATTTCCAGTGGACAGTATGATAAGCAAATATAAATGTATATAAATCCGACAGAATGAAGAAAATATTAAAAAGAAGAGGGGTGCCGCAAACGTTTTTGGTTGTAATGTGGATTTATTGAGAAAAAATATTATACTTTGTTTTACATAATTTCACGACACGTGTTTCTGGTCTGGTCTACTTAACCGTCTTCAGGTGAAAGTGGAGATTTTTACATATTATTAAAAATAATTAATTTTTCTTCATGTTCAATGTGGAATATTCTCGATATGAGACATTCTGTTTGTGTGTTGGCAATCCGAATTTTCTTTCTAGAATTATATATATATGGTGGACTCTCCCATCATATTCTATGTATGAGGGTCAACCAGCTCAGTTCCTAGGAAACAACAGCCCAGACACTAGCACATATGATTTGATTAGTGGTGAAGGATTTGTGCAGAACCAACCACATTTTTTGAAGGGACACACTGCTGCTTTTTTTTTGGTTTTTTATACAGGTACATATGTTAAGCTTTGCCAACTATATTATATATAGATAATGTCCAATACTTTTGGTAATTTAAACATCAGAAAATAATTAAAAAGGACTTGCCCTGTTATCGTAAAAGTGGTCACTATGTGCACATTTATAATGATCGCAAGCATCTATGCTTCATGTCTTCCAATGTATTGTTCAATGTCTCTGAATTTTGGAGTAGCCTCTCACTCTCTCTCTCTCTCTCTCTCAGACACACAACTTTGCCTCAAGCTTCCACCAGCTCACTTTTGGTATCTTTTTGTGTGTGAAAGTCTAATGAAGCATTTTCAGCTCAAAAACACAGAAGATGCTCTTTACCTCACTGTGCACAGGCTCAGATTCTGTCGTCACGAGGCCTGTATAGAAATGGTGCAGAGGAAGTGATGACTAGTTTGCATCACTTTCATTGTACCAGAATTGTCAGAAAATGATTTTTTAAAGATAAAAGAAATGAAATATTTGTTATAAAAAAACTACCTCATCACTCTTTTTTACTTATTTTTTTTTTTTTTTTACCCTAAATCTTAATTTAGAAAATATACCAAAAATATAAGTTTGGGATAATGTTGATTGATCGATTACAAATACTGTGACCCATTAGGGTCATAAGGGCACCACATTTCTGTAGTAGAAATGTTGTTTCTTGGGCAAGATAGCCCATTCCTCTACAAGCCAGTTTTGAATTTCCTTCTAGACCAGTTGCCACCCAAGGCTATAGAATCCAGTCTGTTCTGCTATTTGCCCATAGCTGCAAGGAGAAAAAGATTCATACCTTTCCCAAGGGTATTAGCTTATAAGTGAATGTAATGGGTCCAACTGGAATTTGAACTTGGCTCTCTGATTCCTCAATCCGAGCCACTATCCATTACTCCACCATGCTTCCTTTTTAGGAGATATATATATATATATATATATATATATATATATATATATAAAATCCCAAACTTATATATTAAAAAAGTTTAAATAAAAGATTATATAAACACAAAAGAGACATTTTTAAAAACAACATAGTAAACACATTAGTTGCTCACCATAATGAAACTGACCACAATTTTGACATAGAAAATGCTACTCTAATTAAAAGAGAAAATAATTCACTAAGTTGAAAATATTTAAAAAGTGCTTTAATCACTAGTTCATCCACAGTAAATTTGTATCCAGGTTCTTATAGATTGTTGGTAGATCTTGTGTTATCACAATGTGAGATATTTAATAACAAGGATGAGGGGGAAACAAAAAGGATCTAAATGAAATTTGCTAAATTATTTTTGTAATCTCAATGAATACTTGTTGTCACTTTCATAAGGATTGTTGTAGTAGAGACTTTGTAATCGCAGATACAACTATAGTAACATAATTGAACAATACTGGTGTTAGGACACCTTCGAATAATGATTGCACCAATAGTACTTACTCAATAATACTTGCTCAAAAAGTAACCACCAAATAGTGATCCAAATAGTAATCCGTAATCCTTAGATGTTCACGCTAATTCCAATATATACATTTCCTTTACCATCACATGATCTACTTATTCAAAATGGGATCACCTGTGTTTGCTCTCTGGTGATCTGTGTTCAAACTCCAGTGTCGGCAGCAACACTTTATTCCTATATAACAATTATATACCCAAAACACATTAAAAAAAAAAAAAAAATTTCTAATTTTAAAATTCCCAATGCCTCACGTTCATGTGTAGTCACACCAACATAAATAAACCTTGTTCGATGAAATTCTAAGAAACAAAACGGATCACTCAAAGACTTTTTCAACTGTCATACATCTTTCCACCAAAACTGTTCTTGATATATATAAATTTATATATCATTATCTCATGCATAAGCAGCAAATCACTGATTACCCACTGAAGAGTGGACAGATAGGTCCACCTATGATCTCTGGAACTTGAAGGTAACATCACTCAGCTAAGTCACAAACTTTTATTTTATATATATATATATATATATATATATATATATATATATATATATATATGATGATCACTTAAGGTATAAAATGCTAGTCACTATGCAATGTTGATTTTTTTTTATGTCCATACTGTTTATAGCTACAAACATTATCTCTAATAGTGACCATTTTTCCCCTACCATAAATATATATAAAAATAAATATAGCAAATTTTACATATGGCACTTGTGGTGGCATGGTGAAGTAATGGATAGTGGCTTGGATTGAGGAATTGGAGAGCCGAGTTCAAATTCTAGTTGAATCTATTACATTCACTTAGGTGCTAATACTCTTGGGAAATGTGTGAATCCTCCTCTTCTCCCTCCAGCTATGGGTAAATAGCAGGACAGACTGGGTTCTATAGCCTTGGATGGCAACTGGTCTAAGAGAAGGACAACTCTGAATTCAACCCCGGAGTGGAGCCCCTAAGGCAGATGGATGGCACTTTGTGCTACATTCTGGCAATTTCTGCAGCCACACTGGTACCAAACTGTATTGGTTTATCCTCTCCTTTGGACTCTGCTAGCAAAGGCTGAGTGGGGGGGAACTAGACATCTGGGAAGCCCTTGTTCTCCATATATCCTACCTAGGCTTGTAGCGCACTGCGTTACTCCATCATCTCTCGAGACAGGTGGATGTTGTCGCCGCCGCCATTGACAACAACTTAGGGAGGAAAGAGGACTTAAAAAATCTAACACTCACAGAATATATTGAAGACAAGAAGGACAGAGGAAAAAGTGCATAAACATTATATATATATATATATATATATATATATATATATATATATATATACACAATTAAAATGGAAATAATATTTATAAATGATGCTGAATGTTAATGAAAGATTTTTTTTTCTACACTATGTCTCTCAACATTCCCCATGAAAATAAATGTTTTATTGAGGAGAGACTACTTTAAGGATCAGATGAAAAAAAAAACTGCTTGAAAATTAGAATTATCTGTTTTTACATAATTCCTTTTCCTTTTAGGGGAATGAATTTGTGAAAGCCAACACTGTTAATCAACTGACTGTTATTGCAGAACAAATTCGACAATTGCAAAAACAAGCCAGAAAGGTAACTTTTTTTCTTTTTTTTTTCTTTCTTCAATGTCATTTATTTTCTTTACCTCTATTTCACATTGCAAAATGCTGCTCAGCTGTTCTGGAGTATATTCTTTATGTGCCATGTTCTTTCAGAATGTATGTGATCATGGTTCTCCACACTTTCCTGTTTTTTGTTCCTCTAAATAATTTTGATTCTTTATTTTTTAATAGCTTTACCCCATGCTAGGTGATAGTGCCACTAAAACACAAAGGGTTACTGAGATTGAAAGAAAATCAGAAAGATGTTGATAGGAAGAAAGGCTAATAAAAAAAACAGGATTCAGGAAGATAAATGACAATTGACATTGCATTTAAATTTCTCTAGATTTTTTTTTTTTTTTGTGACAAGGAAGCAAGAAGTCAGAATAGATTTCAACTGAAAAAAAAGAAACTATTAAAATAGAACTTAGTTGCATTTAACTATTTCAACAGTGAGACCTAATTGCCAATCTAGTAGTAAACTTTAATTCATGCAGTCAAGGTATCAAGGAGGAAAGCTGATCAGAACAATTGTCATGAAAATATTTATAGAAAAGACAGAAGGAAGCCACATTCTTTAAATTTTGTCATGAATCTTGAGATATATAGCAGCAGCACCAGACTAGATGTGGGAACAATATTCAATTCACAGTCAAAAGGTAGATTTATAGACATGCAAGATGGGTTCTGGCAATTTCCCTCTTTACCTTTGTTTTACCCTCCCCCCATTTACACAAGCACATTAAGTTGTTCCCCCCATCTTTGATTTCTTTGATTATTAAATCCACCTTTCTTCAGGAATTTCAGCTGTCCCAAATTACATCAACTAACCCAATGGTTTTCAAACTTTTTTTTTTTTTTTTTTTTTTTTTACCATGGACCACTTTTACTCTTAACCTTAATTTGGTGAACTCCATATCCATTTATTGAAAAAAAAATACTTATTTTATTTTTTACTAATAGATAAGTTTAGGTATTGTATTATAGAAATAGTAAATGTAAATTTTATTTTGAAGTAAAACTAATCTAATAAACTTATATTTAACAACTAAATTCTATGGAACATTTATATACACTAGTAAAATAACTCATAATAAACCATTTTAAAATATGTAAGTAATTAATAAATTAAAAATAGTGCAGATTTATTCAATGAGATCCCTGTGGTTGATGCTACTGAAAAGGTTAATACTGTTAATCCTTCCTTTATATATAATCCTTATGTAATTTATTTATTAAATTAATTTTATTATTAATATTTTTTTAATTATTTTATATGTATTAATTTATATTAATACAGGGTGAGGCAGAGAGTACAGACGTTTATAAAAGTAATAGCCATTTCAAAAACGTCTGTCCTTTCTGCCTCATCCTGTATATTAATATTTTATTCTATTAATATCTAAAATTAATATTATTTATTATTAATATATCAAATTAATTTATATAATAAATTCTAATCTTTATATAATTTTCCTTTTATTTATTTATTTATTTATTATATATATATATATATATATATATATATATATAAAAAAAAAAGAAGAGAAGAGAGGTGCATAAACGTTTTTGGTTGTAATGTGGATTTATTTAGAAAAAATATTATGCTTTGTTTTACATAATTTTACGACACATGTTTCTGGTCTCGCGACCGTCTTCAGGTAAAAGCGGAGATTTCCATATATTATTAAAAATAATTAATTTTTCCTTATGTTCAATGTTAAATATTCTCAATATGAGACAACTCTTCATTGCCAATTCAAGAAAGAAATTCGGATTACCAACACACAAACAGAAAATATCTCATATCGAGAATATTTAACATTGAACATAAGGAAAAATTAATTATTTTTAATAATATGTGGAAATCTCCGCTTTTACCTGAAGACGGTCGCGAGACCAGAAACACGTGTCGAAAATTTATGTAAAACAAAGCATAATATATTTTCTAAATAAATCCACATTACAACCAAAATGTTTGCGGCACCTCTCTTCTTTTTTTAATATACATACTTTTCTTTTCGTTGGAACCACTATATTTCTCTTATATATATATATATATATATATATATATATATATATATATATATAATAAATAATCCTTCCTTTATACAACTTTCCCAGTTTTTATTCAACTATTACATTTTAGGTATGCTAACTTACATTGCTTGACCTCATTTTCTGTTAGTTTTAGAGTTGTTTTTCTATTTTTAGTATTTTAATATGGCATAGATTACTGCAGAAATTCCAATTCCCAGATGTAACAACCTCCAATAATGTTACATGGACCTCAAGAGCCACTGATCTAACTGATAAAAAGTTTAATCTTACAGCAATAAATAATGATCCAAAAAAAAAATACAAATTACTATATTTGATGCCATATACAAACTGTTCTATTTGCATTTAATATTACAGATGACTGGAGCTAGAAAAGGCTTACTGCCATGTCACATTGAGATATTGGTTATCATATGATTACGAGTTAAGCAATGTCATGCCTGGTCAGTACCTAGATGGGTGACTGTTTGGGAATACTAGGTGTTGTAAACTTATTTGTACTGGTCATGTAACGGATAATTGCTTGCAATTTCATCAGAAATCTGAGTTCCAATTCTTGTTGGGTTTGTTATATTCATTTACACACAAATAGTCTTGAGGAAAAGTATCGATCCACCTTCCCCCTACTATGGGTTAATTAGTAAGACTTGTATCACTGAATCATTATTATCTCAAAAAAAATTCTTATAAGCTATAATCTTCTGGTTTTAAATAACCTGCAATGGGTTGATAAGTCATAGAAAATGAATCGATCAATGGTGTTAGAGAAGGGTAGGGGGCTAATGAGGGAAGGGAATGAGCATACTCTGATTGAAACAGGTCACACTAAGGTCCTTGGGCAAAAGCATGTATCCACTTCTTCCTTTACCCTCGCTGTGACTAAAGAGGAAGGCATTCTGAGCCATTTAGCCCTCTAAGTCAATCTAACTTGGGTGTCAGGGTAGCAACCTGGCCTTGTAAAAAAAAAAAAAAATTTAGAAATCACAACAGTATCACTTGCTCAAGATGAAGATTAGAACTGATAGAAAATGCTTGCAGTTGACAGTCTTCAGCAAAAGGTGGGTGACTGAGGTGAGCTTGGTTCATTTGAATGGGGCTAGCCTTGATTTTCTCTTTTAGGTCAAGCCTATGTCACATCAGGGTGGTTTCCTATGGAGCCCTCTCCTTGGTTAGGTTAGACAAGCTTTTGTGTACCTAGTTAATGTGAGTAAGTGTTGTCCCCGGCCCTTAGCAAGAGAGGTTCTTGATTTTGTCCAAATGGGCAGAATACAGCGGCTTCTCATTTTTGAGGGTTGGATGGGCCCTACTAACATCAGTTATGTTTAGTTACTTTTGTGTATCGTTTTAGTTTCTTACTGGGTTCATCTCTCCCCCCTTTTATTTTATTCATCCATAAATTTTTAATTGTACATATATAATCATTATATTTTTATGGTATGGTGTGCGTTTTGTAGGTCCCCCTTGAGAGGATGCGGTATTATGGTGCATGGAGGATTGATTGGTGATGGATGAGTTCTTATGGTGAATGTAGAAATTGTAATGTATGAATGGGTCGTGAATCGGATTAGCTACGTATAAGATAGTTAGTGATGACAAGCCTCAACCCCCCCACTCCATTTCAGCCTTGTGCCATAATTGTGTAATTTTTTTCACAATAAATATCGTATCACTTGGTGTGGTTGTATCCACATGATGTCTGCAGGAACAAACCAAAGTCCTACTAATCAACAGCACCTGAGTAAAAATTAGTCAGAAAAAGATACCTTATTTATTTAAGACCTCAGAGATATTTTTTGAGCCATTTAGGGAAAGGGGTTTTATATGCCATCAAATATAATAATCTGGAAAAGTCCCCATTGAGTTCAGAAGTCTTGTGATATCCACACCTGTTTTAATAAAATAGAAACTCTTGCAAACTTGGATCATAATACCTACAAAAAAAATGAGGTGTCAAAAGGACAGTTTTTCCCTTGACACCACTATTATTTTAACTACCTTCACTCCTCAGCAATGTTTATCATTTTAAAAAAATGATGATTAGAATTGGAATAAAATCTAATCATATGAACCTAGATTTATACCTTTTTTTTTTAGTTCTTGAGAATTAACAACAAAGTTGTTAAACACTATTTATTAGATTATTTATTTACATTATAATCTTATTTATTGGAATGGTTTACAAAAAATTGGTTAATTGCCAATTGATTTGAACTTTATAAAATAGTAAATAAGGATTTCCTTATAGTTGGTTTAATTATTTTAATAATTTAGTAAATGTTTATAAATGGATTTTATGAATAAAAAACGTTTTAATATTTATTTTTTTATAAATTGGTAAATGGTAAGTATTGCATTGCATTAATTTTAATACAATTGTATTAGTTTTTAGAATCTTGTAAATACAAAATTATTCTTGTAAATAAACAATCTAATAAATAAACAAATAGTGTTTAATATTTTTGTTGTCAAGTCTCAAGAACAAAAAAAAAACTATAAATTTACTTTCATATGTTTAGGTTTTATTAAAATTCTAATCATGGCTTTTTAAAACAATAATCATTGCTGAGGGAGTGAAGGTAGGTAGAATAATAACAGTGTCAAGGGAAAAACCATCCATTTGACACTCCATTTTTTTTGTAGGCACAAAGGTTAAAGGTTGCCTGTGGTTCTTGATTAAGAAATCTTTATTTGCCTAATCTTTAAGACTGATTAAATAGGTCAAGGTCTGGTCCCTCTTCCCCCAATACTAAGTATGATTGAGAGAAATATTAAATAAACCCTCTCTAAACTCGATCATATCTCTCAAACCATCTCTCATTAGCCTTTTTGTTAAATTACAAGAACTTATACTACCCATCAAATGTATGAATTTTCATTTCATTTTGTTTCATCTTTTGGAAGTGTTATCTGATGATCCAGAGTCCTTTAAAAGGGCTCTGGTGAAATAAATTATTATAATGGAACCTTAAAGTGGTCTGTTTTTCTTTAAAATATTAACTCTGGATTTACATTGAGCTCTCAGGATTTCATCCTCCTTGGGACTACCCATATGGATTACCAAGTTTTTCATAACTTAACTATATATATATATATATATATATATATATATATATATATATAATATATTTTTTTGAAACTATGTAATTTTCAATTTGTCAAAAATATGACAGTAATGTCTACAAAACTTAAAATTTATTTTTTGCCAAAGGAAATCAAATATTTTATAATAGTGCTTTAAACTTCTTCAGTTTTAAACTGATAAAAAAAACATTGTGAATAGTTCTCCTGCACTTCTTCCCCTAATGGTGATTTGCCAACTGAATTTCCTTATAAGCCTCTGATATGGCTAATATTTCTGGAACACTCCATATCCAGCCATCACTTGAAACTGGCATTACATCAAAGCCACATCTGAAAACAAATGTTGATTCCACTTGTGTAATATCATCTGACAAAGGTCATCAGAAATAATCATGTCTGCTCTTTGTTAGAGCTAAAAACTTTATCACAGCACTGAATGGAGATGCAATATCAATGACTTGGCCAATGTAAACGTTGGAGTCATACTGCAACTCATTGACCTTGGTGCTCATAACTGAAGGTCACCTGAAGTGGTTCTTCTTCATTACAACTGCTAGTGTTGTTTAAATATTCAGAATCATTGAGTAACTTTTCTTCTTTCCTTGGTCTTAGAGGTGGAGGTGAATCAACTGATTTTCCTGTCATCAAGTACCTGTAAAGAGCAAATTTACTTCCACCAGTGTTGATTTTGATACTAAAGAGAACCTTCAGTTGTTCTTTCAGTGCTTCTAAACTGGTGCTTGTTGTACATTTTTAATAGACTTCATAGGACCACATTGCTTAATGACCAAGTTAATGATTCTCTGTTTCTCAGCAGCAGTTTGGCACTTTTTTTTTCCTCCTTTTGCCTCTCATTTTTAGCAATCCTTTCCTGTACCTGAAGTTTCAGAATTACATCTTATTGCTTGTGTCTGTCACAGATTTTTTGCATGCTTTCTTGAAATGCTAACTCATTGTAACCAAGCTCTAGTCTGGTTGCACTTGAGCACGTTTGAGGTTGATCGATGAAGTAATGCAAGGCATCTTTTTTTCTTTTCTTCTGTTTTACTCCAACTTTCAAATACCTTTAACACACTTAAATTTTGAAAGTGTTTAAAAAAAAATTTTTTTACACTTACATAAGAGAAAAATCCCTGTAGATGTTACTTGTGTAAAAAGAATGTATTCAACCGTGAACATACTGAAAAGATTTTCATTGAGTTAGTATTTGCATAATTTTCTTTCACATTTGACAAAAAAAAAAAAAAAATTTTACATTGAATAACTTAAATAATAAAAATGTACTTATAATTTTTCATTGCAATTCTGAAATTCCTCTGAGGAATTTTTCTATTAAATTAAGATATGTTTTAAGAACTGAAAAATGTTTAGTTTAATACCATTTTCAAGTATTAAAATTAGAAAACTATTGTGGTTAGCTCAGCTCATAGATTACCATGCATAAATAAACGTTATTTTCACTAAAATTTTTTTTTTTTTTACAAAATTCGGTCACTTATTTCTTAATTTTACTAATTTACTTTGAAACAAAAGACAAATACTAGATTTTTAAATTTGTTTCATTTGTCATTAAAAATGGAGATTTGGTGAGTGAAAATGTTTTAAAAATGTCTGAAAAAGTTAAAACCTTATTTAAATACATAAAATTTTGTATTTATTTTTTTTTAATTAGCTTTAAGCTTTTATCATTCAAATGAAAACAAAATTTAACTTCAAAGGAGAGAGTTAAATTATTCCAAATGCATTTTAAAGTTTTCTTCAGTAAGTTTGTAGCAATACTTTATAAATGACCATTAAAAATTTTATTTTTAATTTTTTATCGATAAACAAGTGACTAAAATTTAAAGAACTAAAAGTATACCAAGTTTATATTCTTTCAATTAATTTTTTTTTAAGATAATAAGAACAGAATTTGAGTTGACAGCTTAGACAAAATAAAATATTGTTTGATTTTTGTCTAAACTGCCAGCTCAAATTTATTTTAAAAATAAATAAATAAATAATTGCTTTATTTATACGATTTTAAAATGCATCATTAAAGATTTAAACTGTCATTATCCATATGATAAAACAAAAATGGGATTCAGCTGGCAATGTTAAAATCAGTAATTCAAAATTTAATGCATTGGACACCCAACTATTTTGCCCCCAAAAATGCAGAATACCCACTTTTTGATTTGTGTGCACCTCATAAAACCAACAGATTATTAAAGATGAGACATTGCTTTACAAGGTGAAAATTTCACTTTTTTTTTTTTTTTTTGCAAGCGAAGAATTTCTCTGGTATTTCATCCACTAAAGTTTTCAACTTAAAAATGCTTTGTGAAAAACATCAAACCTTATGGTTCACCCACCAAACTGATGAACATCCTTTTTTTCTATAAGATGGGACCATTTTGATAAGTGTAGAGACACATATCAGTGTGCAACTAATTTTAAAAAAAACCACTATGAAATCCTCAACAAAAATCACCAGCCATCATTGAAATAATTTAAAGAGATAGGGAGTGACAACTCATCATCATACATGAGAAAAAAAAAATTATATTTTTAGAAAAAAGAAGATTAAATTTTGTTTGCATACTATTATCTGGACTCAAATATAAACAAAATATAAGCAGTTGAAATGGAAGGTGATTTCACTACTTTGATACTAGTTTGCACTATTAATTAAAGTAGTTTGGGATACCTACTGACACTTCAAATTTTTCTAGGTATCCAACTATTTGAATGATTTTTTAACAAAACTCGGATAAAATATTGCCAATACATCAAATTTAGCAGCAATCAAAATAGGCAATTGACAGTGCAAAAAAAAAGAACTGAGCATTTTACTAATTGTATACAAAATATCCAACCATTTTATCTATCTGGAGTGTGCATTCTTCATGTCTTATTCATTCCCCCCCCCCCCCAAACACTGCATCATCCAAGTCAGTACCCGACCCCAGTGCAGATTTGTCTCCCTCTGACATTTCCCCAAAATAAAATTACTGATAAAATACTATGAATGAGATGGACAATGCCATTTTGAAAAGTAGAAGGGAGGATGCTTGAATCAAGTTTGCAAGATCCCAAGAGTTGTAAATGAAGTTAGAAATGGCTGGATTACTTCCAGGCTGACATTCATTTTATATCTCTATTTTTAGCCATGTACTTGCCATAGAGCAACAATTAAGTGGTATCCAATTTTTTTTTTTTTCTCTGGGCTACATTTTCGGAATTAAAATTTGCTGATGCTGCACTAAATTTTGATAAAAATGAGAAAAAAATTTTTATATATATATATATAAAATACAGAGATGGTTAAAGGGAAATAACCACGGATTTAAAGTCAGAACATTATCATTGATAATTCTCTCCTCCAATTTGCAGACCCTAGTTACCATATCCCATATATTGATAAAATCGATCAATTATTTATAACTATGCTGGGACTCGTGCAGATATAAGCAATCCATATTTGAATATATTACCTTTGGCATATGAATTTTTTTTTAAAACTGTTTCTAAATCATACCACATACCTCGGTTCACCCAATAATGGCATCCCAAATTTCCAGGAACAAGTTCTATAAAAGGCCATCTTAAGGATATATATATATATATATATATATATATATATATATCCTATTCTGCCACACTGTTTGATATTCCAAGTTTAATCCTTGTTCTAGTCAAGAGCTTAGTAAATATCTTGGTAGCTACTTGAAATTGCTAGGCTGATTATTGAACAAGCTCTGGATTTATAATTTTGATTATACATTTGAGCAATTGCAATTTTTTTTTTTCTTTTACCAGGTCTTAGAAAAATCACATCAAGACACAATGCTTCACCAGGCAGCTTGCAATATGGTCAAAAAACCAGGGACAATCTATTACCTCTATCAAAGGCCATCAGGACAAAATTACCTGTCTATTATTTCACCTCAGGTAAGTTCTTAATTTTATTTTCCTTAACTTTGATATTAAACATGGAAAGTTATTGAATTGCAGTTAAAAAGTTTTTTTTTTTTAAAGAAATAAAAAAAAAAAATATTAGTTATTTTATCAAATTAACAAATAGTAATGAATTTTTTTTTCTTTTTACTAGACAATAGAAACTGAATAGCAGATTTCATTTGTACATAAAGTTGGTGATCCCTTCTGGACCCATTTCTCATCACAGATCAAAATTGATTTTCTGCCACCCAGCAAGAATCAAACTCGGTCCAAATTGTTCTAGCGATACAAGCTTGTTAACCATTACACCACCTTGAGGTGCCCCTCATCACAGATCACTAATCAGTTCAAAAATGGTTCAGCATAAAAGTAACAGCCTGTATTTATGGAGTACTTATTTTCTGATATAATGCAGGTGCAAATGTATAGCTTGTCTTGAAATCTTAGTGTAAATATCTGGTATGTTTGATGTATTTAAGTTTGTCACAAATGATGTTTACCATTGTCTCTTACGAGGCAACTTCTGCATGACTCTGGTCAGAATGAGAACATGAATCATTTTTGAGCAATATGGTCACTAACTTCACATATCCTTTTTTTTTTTTTTTTTAAATTTGTTCAGTAGATACTCAAGCACAAGTGTTTTGTAAGCTACCATACTGATTTCATTCAATTGGTACCAAGTGATGCACTATGTTACTGAAAAGAAAAATATTTTTTAATGTATAAAATCATTTTACTTTTTATTGCAACTTTGTTTAAATATAACTTGTAAATTTGCATCCTTTATTCTTGAAAGTTCATCAGCAATAAGTCAATATTGCTAAACAATTATAGAAAAGGGAAGTTGCCATTAAATATAATCTCTCCTGTTTTTTTTTTTTTTTGTTCTTTTGCCAGGAATGGGGAGATTCCTGCAGTAATAGATACTTGGGTGGATTTCGGCTTGAATTTGATCAATCCTGGACACCAATGGAGAAAATTCAGCAAAGAGAATCAGAAATTAATTTAATGGAAAAAATTATTCAGAGATACAACACAGAGTCTGCTGAATCAGGAATTACCCTTGATATTTTAACAGGTTCCAGTAAGGAGCCCATGAAAGAAATTCTGGCCATTTCAGATCAATGTGAAGAGACTTAGATTTTTTTTGATTTTTTTCAACAATTTTAAAATTATTTTCATAAAACCTTTTGGAATATTTTAATAAGGTAAAGGAAAATATTAAAGTTTGTTTATATGAAATTAGCACAGTATTTTTTTTTTTTTTAAATTAAAAAGAAGCAACAGAAAAATAACTTATTTCTGGTGTTTATTCAACTTCCCAAAATTTACCTATGTGTTTGTATAAACAGTCTTTGTGGCTTAAATCTTTGTTTCTAGTATCATTGAAGTAAACCAAGGATTTTAGAATCTAATTGTGGAGAAGTGCTTTTAATCTTCATTGGCCTTGCCACAATTGCAGCTTTGTGTCATGCTGTATGAGCAAAATATTTTTTCTCTTTATAATGCTAAAGCAGCCTAAAGATTTTTAGAAGCAATTTCTAAATTTTATGCTAAAGACTTTGCATTGAACACGTTACAAGAGAATCCTCACTAAAATAACTAACAAATAAATTTGAAACCCTTTCCTGTTTAGCATCCAAACATAACTATTACCCATTCAGTCTCTAGGACATTTTTTTAGCCTACACAACTTAGGCTGAAAATTTTAATAAAAAATAAAGACCCAAACAACCTAAGTAGTCATTATGGAAATAAATTTGTGTGCAATGTCCATCAATGGTTAAAAAAAAAAATTGGTTTTTAGTTAGATTTGATCATGAACCTGTGTTTTTGTTAGAGTAACCTTAAAAAGGTAAAGTGACCTATCAAATCATTTTTGGACTTCAAGATCAATGTTTGCCTCAATTTCAGACTTAACTCAGGTATAGCAAAGCCATAACTTAAGCTTTACTCTATAATTAAATTAGAAGAACCAAAACTTGGCAAGTGATGCCCAATTTAAACATAATTACAAAGATCAGGTGTGGTTGAAATATCGTTTTAGCCTATATAAAGCCTTGATGTCATCAATAGACATCACATTAATTCGAATAAGTAAAAATATCACTGAAGCTACAAATTTAAAATTTCGCCCAATCTGCTTAAAAATAAATAATAGAATTTAGATGACTGAACAGTAGCTAGCTAGTGATTGCAAACAGTATTTTATATATATCTCAAAACCTTTCATTTAAAAAGGTCAGTTCAGTGTAGTTTATCTTTAATTTCTTTTAAAAGACTTAAGTTATTTACAATTAAAGCCGATATCTGGTTCAATTGCTAAATAACTATATACACTAGAGCAGTAAAAGCCTTGGTAGTGGAGGCTATTAAAAAATCTAGTCATTTTTACAAATGTCATTTTATGGGAGAAAACATGATGGTTAATTTCAGAGTTAGTTTTAAGGTATCCTATACTGAGCTTACAAAATACTCTCTTAGTGGTGGGAAAGAATTACATTATTTAAACAAATTATGAAGTGGAGGAACCACTTTCCCCTATTACATCAACACCCAAAGGCAGTGAAAAGTAACAAGTTCTATGCAAAACACACATACAAAGATCACATTTCTTGGCTTTTGGCCAAGGTTTATGTTAGTTTTTAATGCACAAAAGATTTAACTCTTGGCAATTTGACAATGTCATCTCTTTTGAGCAACTTTCAAGTTTTGATGACACAAAAAAGATCAAGAACTAATTTAAGAACTTATCAAATTCACATATCTAATAACTTAAAATGTTAAAAAAAAAAAAAAAAAAAAAAAAGTCACCTTTCTAAATGCCAGCTGGAAACAAAAACAAAAAAAAAAAAAAAAAAGATATAAAAACAAGAAATAGAATAGCATTGGAATTTCTATATTTACAAAACATGAGACAGCAACAGAGATGCCAATAACAATGCCAACAGTAGCCAAGTCATTGCAAGTAATCATGACAATAGATAAAAAATATTCATTGTCACTATTAAATTTATGGAGCACTCCATATTTTAGTTCCTTAGGAGCTAATGACTACAAAATGTGTCCAACATTTTAAGCATTTCTGGAGAGCAAAATCTTTACAGCTCAAAATTCAATAATAAACAGTATTTCATAAGAAATGATCTATTCCTCACCCACTGCTTTACAGTTGAGTCTTTTTAGAATCTGATTTTTTTTTCTAACTGTAGATTAAGGAAAAAACAAAAAATGCTTTCATTAGCCAAGAAGTAACTGTATCCTCATACTGAAATTTGAAACATACGAAGAGCAGGTGAGCTTGTGACTGTTGCTGAGTTATAGAAGAAAGAAAACTCCGAAACTATGTTTAACCACATTGGTATTTATTTACAGCACTTCACTGGATTTTGTTTACAAAAAATGACAATCAGAAGGGAAGGAAAAAATGCATGTTACTAAAAAGTGAATCAGTACAGTCAAGGCTTTACACTGTACCCACAAACTCCATCTTAAAAAAGTGCTGTTGTACTTACATTCCCATAAGTGAAAAGAGATTCAAAGCTTTATCTTTGCTGCCCTTTTATTTTCAGATCTATCCAGCAACACCTATTTATATCATTTTAATGAATCACAAGTCAGAATTTGAAAGATCTTTACCAATAAAGCAATAACATTAAACCTCCATTTTTCCAAAGAGAAAAATATTTTAAAGAAAACATCCTTAGCTTAAAAGATTTTTTTTTAAATTTCAAAGTGATGTTTTGCACCAAAATTTGGTTGGGGGGTTGGGGTAGGGAGTCATCTTTCTTCCTGTATACAGCCTTCACAGCCACCAAAACAAAAAATGTCGCTGAGGTTTCCTTGTCCTCAGGGAATATATAATATATATATATATATATATATATATATATATATATATATATATATAACCTTCACTGGAAAGCAGCATTTAGAATGGTTTTAAAAACATAATAGTCACTTTAACCAGTTAACACCAATTTGGTAGGGAGGGTACAAATCAAGCCTATCTGCTATTGCTGTCATTGTTTTTGCTGTTAGATCAAGTGTAGAGGTGATAGCATTTTTGGTTCTGGTCACAGGCTGGCATGGTTATGAGATAAGAGGGGTGAAAAAGAAAAACATGCAACCTGTGATTTTTTTTCACATTTTCAATTGTTTTTAATGTCAAATTTTTAAAATTTTCTATCCCGATTTGAAAAGCAAGATGGCAACTTGTCCAAGGTAGAAATAAATGAAATGCTTAGTCTCATGAGTGACATAACTGCCAAAATTACGTCCCACAATACAATGCCATGTTGGGTTGAACTTCTTATCAAACTCCTTCTTTATGTATGCAGCAATGTCCTTTTCAATGTTGAACTTCTCCAGAGCCTGCGTCGCACATTCAATTGCATCTGTCTGCATATCTTCAGACATATCAGCATTCTTGATGACAGCTTTTCGTTCAGACATCTTGGTCTGGAAGAAAAAGGAAGTAACTGAAAACATGAATTTACATAAAATATTTATAATCAACTTTTTTTAGTGAATTTATTTTTTTATAGCTTTTAAAATCAAATCAGATTGTAATTACTCACCAGATTAAAAAAAAAATTCATTAAATAACTATTGAAGACCAACACTATTTACATTTAAACCTTTTTCAAATTCTATCAATGTCAATCTGAAAAATTCAATTTTACAATTATAGGCTTAACTTAACAGAGCTGCTTGTCTTTATTGATTTAGTCTTCGGATATCAGTCAAATTTCAAACAGTGATCACAGAATTGAACACGATTTTAACTTCTGGCAAGAATGGATTTCTTTTTAGTTGACAAAGTTTGGCTAAGTAATTAAGTGTAAAACTTTATTAGTTAATGGATGATTGAAGATGAAAATCTTCATATAAAAGTAGTCTATTCTGCCCTTCGGCCTTCATAAGGTGTTAGTCGACCAGAGTTACCCGCAGGGAGTTTCGAACTGAATATTTTATTTACTAAGCTACGGGTAGATGGGTAGATTGTTCTCGTTCCACTGTCCTTGTCTAGGGATATGTCGCCTTGTTCGTATTTAGTACTACTTATCCCGTTTCCACCAAGTCTAAGTCTACACTGCTTGGCCTAGGGATTGAACTATTAGGTCACAAAATTAAACCAAAGCAACAGTGTTGTGATTTAGTTAAAAAAAAAAAAATACTAGCCGATATCTCCCTAGAGCGGAACGAGAACAATTTAACCCCTGGAGCTTAATGAAAGGGTTCAGTTCGAAATTTCCTGAAGGTTACCCGGATCGGCAAGTAGTTGATGTGATGAAAGCCGGAGGGCACAACGGCCGGAATATTGTGATAACGAGGAGGCCAATAGTTCGCATATAAATAACTCTTAAGAAGCCCTAGCCAGAGGCTTATAAATGAAGTAGCAAGATACCGACGTATATTAATGTGCAGATTTTGTATAGTGTCCAAACAGTAAACAAAGAAATCTCAAATTATGTTAGCTAGCATTCGTAGTAGAAGGGAAGGAATCCAATGAGGGAGGATGGCATTACTAAAGTTAGAGGGGGTGGGCGTCAAAATAATCTGTCCACCAATCGGGCAAATATGTTAGTTCATATAAAATTCAACTAAACAATTTGAAGTCCACAAAGTATTCGATTAAACTGGATTGATAGTTGAATAGTTAAAATTTAATTAATGTAATAATAGTGTAATAATTATTATTGCATCCCAAAAGGATGAATAACTCAATCAACATTAGTGCCAGAAATTGTTGGTACTAAAAATCTGCATTATAAAAATATGGTTACGTTATTCCTGGTCTATTTTTTACATTAGTTTGTTGTTGAATTTAAAAGTTCAAAACTTTCATATGGTATTTGACCAATTAAAAAAAAAAAAAGGAGTATTAAATGTCAATTTTTTTTAAGGGTTCTTTTTAGGTCAGAGCAGAGAAACCTGCGAAAGTTAATTTAATTACTAGTGAATTAGTGCTCGATTCGGATAAGAAATTGAGTACTTTTTGAACAATTCAATTAATAACACTCCATCCATATGGATGTGATATGATCATTAAATAAGATCACTAAATATAAATTTTTGTCATTTTCCACACTTTTTTAGCTAAGTTTGGAAAACAAAAACCGTTTAAAGTAAATTAAAATAGGACTTTTTTTTTTTTTTTTAAAAAAAAAAAATTAAACCAAAAGTAATGCATGCAATACAATAGAAAAGTTAATTACATCGACACAAAATGATATTTAACAACAGGTCTTATTGATTACTATTTAGAGACGTCGATAATAATTTGATTTTACTTTTGCGATTATTCAGTTTGTGACGTTTTTACTATTATTGAGTTTGAAAAGATTGATTAGAATAATGTGACCAACTTAGTCGTATTATTTTAATAATCTTTTCATAATCAATAGTCAAATTAAAACAAATGAATTAAGCGACAAGTTTTTCATCATCCCCAAAAGCTTTTGAAATCATTTGTTAACGTGTGAACACCTTCAAATTGGCAAAGATGATTTTTTTGTTTAGTCTTTATAAAAGACCTTACCGATGTGCGGAGGAGTTTTCACAACCTGGTCTGCTACCCAAGAAGAGAAGTTAGGAAGATCACAAAAGCCGTTCATGGAATATTTCATTTATGAGGATTTGCAATATGAGACGTGTAGAGATTTGTGTGAAATGTATTAAAAGACTGACCGAAGCACTTATAGTCAATTCAGGTGTTTTTTATAAAAAGAAAAAGGGTGTCAAAAGAGATGATGAAGGGGAGGAGCAAAGACAACACGTTAAAAACGGATTTATAAAGAATTGAGTTGAGTGTTTGCAACTGGAGAGAAAAAAACTGGAAAGGAAGAATGTCACAAATTGGGTAAGGATACCCTTTTCTCTTAATCTTAACAATATTGGAGTTCAGACTATTTCTGAAAAGTGACATTCATTCAAACAAGAATGAGATTTGGGGATTTTATATTGTGTAGAATTGCAAGAAAAATATGCTGACAAAAGATTAAAACTTAAAACTTAAGCACTAAATTGGTAACTTGTCCAATAATGTGAAGAGAGATTCCAGAATGTTTTTTTTTTTTTCTTAAAAAAAAAAAAATTCTAAAATTAATCAAGTGTATTTGAATTTTTGAGTAGTTATGATTTGAAACAAAACCATTATTCTCTAAGTAATTGAAACCCTTTTTTTTTTATTATCATAAAAGGAGTTTATTTTTTTTCAAGTTCTGATCTTTCGACTTTTAAAGTTATCATTGGAAGATGTGGGAAAATTTAAATATTTCTCATTAATTATAACAAGAAAATACCTTAATATTTGAATACTAAAAAATGCAAGGATTTTTATCAGAGCAATAAACTGGTGGCAATACACAAGGGACATACTCTGGTCAAAACTTGTCCCAACAGGGTAATTTTTTTTCTTAACGCTTCTTCAAGAATGTACAGAATTTTATCTTTGACTGGAAAAATTTGGGCTTTTTCATAAGAGTAAGACCGAGTATGTTCTGGAACAATACTTTCTTCTAGACAATAGGATGAATAGACAAAGTCCCATCTTCATAAGAATCATGTAAGTAACAGGGAGTATAAAGTGAAATATGCACTGATGTTGTAATTTAGTATTTTTTTTAAACTAAAGCGTTTTTCTTTTCATTTCAAATAACTTAATGCATTGAAAAATACAATGCGTAATGTAAGCTACTAATTTTTTTTTAAAAAAAACTTAAGAGTTGGTATAAAAAAAAAAAATAAAAAAAAAAGTCTATAAGTACTTTTTTCTTAAATAAGAATTTACTTAAAATTCCATTAATTGAAAAAGAAAAAAAAAGTCTTTCTAGCAAAACCGGTCTGGTCTCTTGCCGAAAATGACAATGCCTGTTGGAATTTGATATGAAAGAAAAAGCAGCTTTAAAAGTAAAATATACCACAATTAAAAATGTACAAAACAAGTTGGATTCGAACCATGAACAAAAATTAATTAACTTCCAAAATATTTACCTTTTTCCTATAATTAAATCCTTCAAAGATTAAAAAAAAATGTATTTTCTGCTTCTTCTTATGAGAAACGCTACCGTTTCGGGAAAAAACCTTGTCTGCTTGTTGCTTAGCAACAACAAATGGCCAAGGCGAATGAAGTTTGGCCCAAGCTTACAATTTTTTTCTTCAATTCTGATTGGTTAGCTGAAACGATTTGATTGGATAACTGTTAAGGCATTCTTTAGTGGCGTATATCAACCCATAATGCAACGCGCTATATTTTGACGTAACCGGGTATTCGGGTACATAACCGAAAGGATCGGAAGAGGAAATAGTAAGTGTTGCTATGGTAATTATGACATTAAAAATATGTTGCGTGAAATTAAATACAGATGTGTAATCTTTCGAATCTTAAATTATTATCATTATTAATTTCACGACTTCTCTGACGTAAGCGTGTGTTAATGAATGACAATTCTGTGTAAACAAACAAAAAATTCTAATTTAAAAATAATTTAATCTAATTTAAAATAAGAATAAGCTACACACGTGATATTGGTAAATTGATTAATTTAAAAATAAAAATTTCAAATTCTTTTTTCTTGAAAAATATTTTTAAAATTTATTTCAAATAAATTCTTAATATTTCATATTTGATGGTATGTTACTTGCTCTTTTATTTACATTTATTTTTTTATAAATTTCCACACATACAAGGCTCGAGAGCAACTCAAGAGGGAGGATTACTGTTAAAATGGTCACAGTTAATGAAGTATGATATGAGTGAAAGAGGAGATGGTACGAAGTGAAAATTATGAGGTTAAGGAAGATAGATAACAATTTAGTATTACAGGATAATGGAGTTTGAGTGGTGCCTGAATAAACATTAGCCAACCAGATACTTCAAGGTTGCATATAAGAGTCATAAGATATATTTTGTGCTTTTATATTAATTTATAAAGATTCACAAAAACATAGGCATAAATAGATATAGGGTCAAAAATTAAATCCTGTTCTTCCAAGAAAAATTTTTTTTTTTAAATATTTTCAGGGAATTTTTTTTTTTTTTTTCAAAATAGAGCACTAATTTATATAATTACAACATGTGAATTCTTTTTAATCAACAATTTTTATTTTATTCAATATCATTTGCATCATTTATTCCCATTCATTCCTTCTCCAAAGGTATTAGTGCAAAGTGAATACAAGGTAATGTTTAGTATACATACTCACAACAACTGTTTCAAAAGGCCAGTTCTTCTCTCAAGACCACTGTTACTGTATATTCCCTTGACGATTTTTATTGTTATATAAGTTTATAAAAATATGTGAACCAACTACAATACAATATTTATTATCTACAATATAATTATAAAGAAATATCTAAAAAACAAATTTTTTTCTATTCAAAGATTTAAAATATATCTGTTAACAAGAAAATTAAAATAAACATATAAGAACAATTAACTGTATTTATAAATTTTGAAAAAATTAATTTTCCAGTAATTTTTTTTTTACTTGTTCTTGCCACATAAAATCACTAAAATAGGTTGTTAGCATCTGGATTTATACTTCTTTTTTGGCTTGAGAACTGACAACAAAAATGTTAACCACTATTTATTTATTAGACTGTTTATAAACAAGAATAGAGTTTAATGCTTTTGTTGTCATTTCTCAAGAAAAAAGAGAATGCAAACAAAGAGAAATTCAGTTTCATATGTCACAGTTTATTAAAATTTATTAAAATTTGTCCATTTGACACACTGTTTTTGTGGGGATGTATAATTTTTCTAAATACAGATTATCACAGAGCTTAAAACTGGCTCACCAGTTCCATTTTTTTTTTGTGTTGCTAACCATTTGACCATCATCATCTCACCCAATATATTTTAGAAATAAGTTTTTATAGATAACTACAATTAGAACACCTCCAGTATCTGTAGTATCTGTAGTGTTGTGTAAAAAGAAGTCTTTTTTTTTTTTTCATAGTTTGGCTAAAAATAGCAATTTTTACTTGTGATCTCTACCAACCTTGAAGGTTAGCACAACCTATTCTAAGTTGATTTTTGAGTCAAATTATTCTTATAGACTAATTTTAAGCCCCCACAGTCATGTCTCTCTGGTTATACAAGCAAGCAATCTCTGGCTTTATAGGTGGATGTGTGAGTGGTTTAATGGATAGTGGCTTTCAAAGAGTAATCAGATAGCCAAGATTGAATTCCAACAGAGCTGTTATATTCACTTTTGTGTAAAGAATTTTGATCAGAAAAAAATCATCATTCTCAAAAAAAATTGTTAATACAATGTTCACTAACAAAAAAAATAATTATTCTTACAATTCAAAATATGTTTTAACTTTAAGTAACCCACAAAGGGTTGATAAATCATAAAAAAACAAAATCATTCACTCAATCAATTCTAGCTATATAATGATAGCTTTTATGAGGAATCTCTAAATAATTAGCAGAAGCACCAGACCAGATGTGGCAGCAATATTCTTGGTGGACTATTTGGAATTACCTTGATTACTGTGGTTGACCCATTGTGCTTTTGGTATTTATTACATCGGTTTTGACTTATTGTATTGCTAAATCATTATTCTTCCCTTTGCATTAAATAATAACCATGTCAGTTCCTGTAACAGAAATGACGACACCATATGTAAAGTGATTAAACAATGAGAAAGCTTTAAAACTCTCTATAAATTAAGATTTGGTAAAATGAACAAATTATACAGATTCAAATTATACAAGACATATTGTCAGAACATATTCTATTAATCGATCTCAAACAAAATAATAGCTTCTTTTTATTGAAAATTATTCATAAAAATAAGATATCCCTACTGAGTAGATACCAAATTAAAATAAAATTTAATTATAATGTGGGAAAATGAAATAAAACCAATAAATAAAATAATAATTAAGAATAAAAAAAATCATTTTCCCATGATGCAAAGTTATAAAGAAACCAGGCGGGGTTTCTGGTCACATACAATTTTATGCCCCCCCCCCTCTTCTGGAAAGAACAGAATCTTTCTCTTTCCAAGATCATTCATACGTGTTTTCAGCAGCCCTATTCATGAAGTAGTGAACGTTTTAAATCGGTGCATTTCCATTTGATTTACGTTTTGTGAAAAAAAAAAAAATGCTAAATAAAAATTTCATTACCATAGGAAAAAACAAAAG
Source organism: Acanthosepion pharaonis (assembly GCA_903632075.3). Classification (NCBI taxonomy): domain Eukaryota; kingdom Metazoa; phylum Mollusca; class Cephalopoda; order Sepiida; family Sepiidae; genus Acanthosepion; species Acanthosepion pharaonis. Next base: position 159,722 of record CAHIKZ030005487.1, on the reverse strand, counting down.
AATTATGTCTAATGCTAAAATGAACAAATATTCACAAATTCCAAACATTTTATTAAAAATAAAGGATGTCAGAATGCATACAAGTCCATAAACAATTGAAAGGTAACAAATAAAAAGATAAAAAAAATGTTTACAGGACAAAAAGTTTAAAAAAAAAAAATAAATGGTCACTTACTGTTTAAATAAAGCCTCAGTACACAATGTTTTTTTTTTTTTTTACACAAGCTACAAGGGCAATATTTACATGCATATTGTGTTTTTTTTTCTTTAGATTTCACAGTTCAAATGTTCACAAATAAAATGAATAAAGTTTGTATTAGCATTCTTTCTTAGAAGAAAACAAATACACAATTTTCACTTTTTTCTCCAGGTAACTAAAAGAATAAAAAGTGTTCAAATTTCTTTTTTACTGAAGGTAATTCCCTTTGCAATATTCAGCAACCCTGTGGAGATTGGCCTAATCTTCTGGTGATTTTGTCTTCTCTCTGGTGTCTCCTTCACTTTCAACTAGACTATTTTGGAGGCTGCCATCTTTTTTGTCCATACTTCTCATTTGGACACAGGATATTTTCAACATTGTTTTGAAAGTAAAATATATCTGTAACATTGTTGTTTGTGAAAAGTCAGGCATCAATAGCTGGGTTTAAAAACTTGAATTGATGTCAGCAACATATGCCAACTTCATGGAATGAAAAATTTCTTCAAATCAACTTCTCATAAAATATGCCATTTTCTCCTCTGAAGAAGCTATGGAATTAAGTAACACCATTTTTATTTACTCTCAAACTAAATAAATTTGGAATATAAAAATTCCTTCTTATTACCACTCAATGGTATAGATAATGAAATGGTTTTTAACTCAGAACTTGTCCCAAGTTCTTAGTTTCCAAAAAATTTCTTCCATTTCAAAATATTCAACATCATAAATATACATTGTTCAACAACAGAATTTTCTTGGGTACCCATCTACCACGAGGTCCTAATCCTTTCTGTCTAAAAACACACGTATTTCCCCAAACACCCAAGGGGTGATTGCACAGTCAAAAAAATCAATAACTTTCAAATCTAACCAATCAGAGGATGACATGACTAGATAGTAACAGCAAAAAACCATTATTAAAAATTATTTTTTTTACAAAATAAAGAATATTTATTGGCATTTTTTAATTTTTTAAAAGAAACTTTAATTTCAGCATGAGGCTGACTTGAGCTTGACCATCTTTACCCATTCTTATCCTTACTACCAATAGATAATTTCTGAACCAAAAAGGAAAACCCACATACTCAAGGGACATTTAACTTTGTTTCAATACAGTCAATATAAAAGAAATAAATATCCATAGCAGAAACACAAGTTTTTTAGTATGCTTCTTCTATTTTCTTTGTTTATATATTGAACAGGCACCTTCACCTAAAATATACACACAAAACCCACAAGCTTGTTTACATCTACAATAATTTACAGAGAAAGATAAAACTTATACAGCATTTAAAACATATATCAACTTATTTATCTGCAAAGTTTTAAGCATCTATTGTTAAGTTATTGGAAATTTTATACTCTTCAAGTAATACTCTTTAGAATCAAGCTTAGCATTTTTCTGCTGAGTTTTTGCATGCATTTTGTGTCTACTATAATCTCCACATTTGACATATAAATAAAAGGACAACAAATCAAGTAGTCAGTATGAGTTTGCAAGATAGTCTGAATAGCAATTGAATGTAACAATCCAAATCATACTCAATAAGAATTTTTGTGTGTAGTCTATTGTTGTACAAAAACTCTTCATGAGAAGTGAACTATAAAAAGAAAAACAATTTTTATAAAAAAAAAATCCTCAATTTCTGGAATATAAAATTCTTGGATTTAAACTTTATCTTCTTTTTTTTTTCTTCTCCATTTTCTTTGTGGACGAGTTGAATATTATATAATATACACAGCTAAATTTTCACCTCCTCAGATTACTAGAATCTCTCATTTCTCTAGCATGCAACAGAGTATTTGTATCAAAAATTGTTATAAAGCAACCTAGATAGCAGTGCTGACCATAATTCTAAAAGATGCAATTCCTAACACCATAATCTTAAATGCTGAAAGACCAAGAATATCAAAAGATGAAATCCCCCACACTTTAATTCTCAGAGAAAAAAGTTGAATTTGAATGGTAAAATGCCAAATTTGTAATTGATATATATTCTGGTGGTTTATACAGTTAGAGTGATGGTGATGGGAGTAGACTTCAAAATATCATTAATGATCATGAAAGCACTCCCTTCATAATCTATTCCTGTAATTTTGAAACTATTTGTTGATATGGTCTGTGTGTATTGGGAGGCTTTTAAGGATCCTCCCCCATCACCCCAAATAAATGTCTTTTATATGTTTCTCAAATAATTTATTTTAAAATTGTAAACAAAATTTAATAGTAGACTAGGTTGCCTATCATCCAGTTCACATTCTTTCTCAGTTTTTTGAACAGGAGTAGAGGTTTATCCCTTGTTTCCTGTTTAGGATTGGGTTTCTATTTCACCCCTATACTTCGAATGTCTCCGCCTGAACTCTGAAATTTTATTTACTAATTAATTTTTGTCCCCAATAGGAGTAGATATATTCGCCAATTGCTTGGTTCACACTCCTTCCTGGTTTTTAAACAGAAATATAGGTTTAGGATCAGGTTTCCAGTTCCTTCTAAAATCTTTTCATTCTTTTTTACTCCCAGGAGCCTGTTGCATCTTAGTGACATTGTTGCCTTGCTTGGGGCAAATTGATTAAAAAAAAATCTTTTAAGAGATTTAATTATTTATTTTCTTTCTTGATTTTGGTCTTTCATGATTGTGATTTAGGGAAGTACAATGTTTAGAATTTCTGATCTTGTGGAGTTTCAGCAGTCATGATTATGACATTCAGCATTGTGTCTTTGAGATTATGACCAAAGTCCTCCACATAGAATTTAAGCACTTTGTACTAAAATACTTACACCATGTAGATGCAAAACTTTATGCCCATCAAATTCTTTTTAAAGTATCTTTTTATAGTTTTTAATCTTAATATATTTTAATGGGGCGTATCGTTAGTGGTAGTACCTTTGTAGTGAAGTAGCTGACCCTGCTTTACTCAGGTGAATGGGAATGTGGAATTGTAATGGTCCACAGCCTACATTCAACTCTCACACATGGCTCCAAGAAGTTGTACAGGCACTGTGTTGACCACAATCTGGTCAACAGCATTGACCTGCCAACTAAACTGTGTAGGGGTGGGTGGATGGGTTCCTGACTTGCCCAGTGAAAGGAAATGCCTCTTCACAAGCTACCTGTGCAATTCAGCCATCAGCCAGTCGCCAACCTAATGGTAGGTGCTGTGCCTCAGAGGTCAATGGATTTACTAGTCAGCGAAGGAACTTCTGAGAGCAGGAACAGGGTAACCTCACATCCCTGGTGCAAAAGGAGACTGGAAAGGCATTGCACTATTTTGCCTTGAATGTCACCATGAACCACAATTGCAACAGAAGGAAGTTGTTCTTAAACTTTTTTTTTACAACCTCTTTCCTCCTCTCCCCCATTGTGGTTTATGTCCTGTTCTTTTTAATGGAGATCTTGGCCTCATCTCATCTTCTTCTATGTCTGAGTCACTCCCACTATCATCCATAGGCTCATCTTCTATTACATTATCCTGATCTGAAGAACTCATTCTTTCTTCTTCATCATGATCTCCTTCCATCACAGCATCTTCATCTTCAATTCTCTGTCTTAATTAATCAGAATGAGCCATTAGGTGTTTTCCTTTCTTTGATATAATGACCATGTTATGTCCTCTTTACATGATGAAATTAGCTCTCTCAAGACTTGCTACTTTGTCTCTTTTATACCACATCTTTTCATTTGTCAAGTAATACATTGTAAATGGAGATCTTATTTGTCTTTCCATTAACACACATGGACTTTGCAATCTGTCTGCATGTGGAATCATTCTATAACTAAGCATTAACCTTGGTAAGTAACTGTCTATAGTATATTTGGGGAAAATGCCTTCAATCCCATTTTTACTATCTGTACCATTCTTTTTGCAATGTGGGTGATGCAATGTTTTTTTTGTTTTGTTTTTTTTGTAAGGGAAGCAGCCAATCCCCCTCGGCCAATTGCATAAATCTTCATCAAAAAATTCTGTTGCATTGTCTGATACTAATGTTTTAGGGACCCCATTTCTAGAAAATATCACTCTTAATATTTGATTTATTGTAGTCATTTTTCCATCTTTAATTTTAATGATCTCAGGCCATCCAGAAAAGGCATCTGCTAAAATCAGAAATAGTCCCATGCCATTAATGTGTGCATCATCCATATGAACAGAAGATCATGGTTCTATTTATTTAGGCTATGAGTGTATTCTCCTTTGTTGAAAATTTTTTTATTTCTGCATATTTTATGCATATATCTTTTATATTGCAATAATAGCTACCATGTCTCCAATTTTAATCTTTGAATAATTTATTTTTGCTGCTATCAATCTTCTTAAAATGTACATTATTGGATGGCCTTCTTATGATAAAATTGCTGACACAGCTCACTCACTCACATCCATAATTAATATAACCTCCTTTTTGGGATCAAAGATTTTTACAATGGGTATTTCTGCAAGTATCTTTTTTAAATCCTCAAACACTAAGCTTTGCCTTTGAGTCCATTTAAACTATTCTATTTACCCAGTTTAGCAAATGTCTCTATTAAGTTGCTGTATTTTTGTATATATCTATTATAAAAATTAACCAAACCTAAAAAGGATTCTAATTGTTTTTGTTAGTAGTATAGGTACCACTGAAATTTTCTTAATTAACTTTAGATCTGGTGCAATACCATCTGAAATCTGGTATCCTAAGTATGATATTATATCACAATCAAATTCACATTTGTTTGAGTATATTGACTTCCCAGCATTTTTTAACTTGTTTAACACATGTTCTGTTTTTGTTTTAATCCATCTTTAGTGGTGACACCAAGGCAAATGATATCTTGATAAATAATCATATTACTAATTTTGTCAATTAACACATTTTCTATTGCTCTCTAAAAAATGGCACTTGCTGTTTTCACTCCAAAAGGCATTCTCGTTCATCTTGATAATCCTATGCAGGTGTTTATTGTGGTAATTTACTTGAATTTATAATCAATCTTTATTTGATTATAGGCAGATTTTAAATCAAATTTGCAAAAAATTTCATGCCCAATAATTTGTGGATAGTGGTTTCATTACTGAGAATAGGAAACAAATCTGAGCATATTTTTTTATTTACACCTACATTAAAATCACCACATACACTTGTCTTCATCTGATTTTCACAAAACTACAATGGGAGAGACCCATTTAATGCTGCCTAGAGGTGCATGCTCCAAAATTCCCTCTTCTACCATTTTCTTTAACTTGGCAACAATTAAAGGTAGAAGGTGAATAGGTAATTTATCAGATTCAAAATAGGAGGGGGTACTATTTTCATTGCTCATTTTATACCCATTTAACACTCCTGTTTTTATTTTTTCTTATTTTACAGTATTGATTAATTTGGGTGTATACACTTATAGAACATCTGTTCCTTGTAGTCCATGAATTTTTTACATTCCACGACTGTAATGGGAATAATTTCACAGGTTTCAAAAGTTCCATTGAAGTAGCTCAAAATTTTTTTCTTATAAAAGATCCATCAAATTATCTTAATTTCAGATGACTTTTTCTCATTTTCAGTTTACCCATTTTTTCTTGGGGATTGGAGTAACTTCACCCCCTGTATCCACTTCCATTGAAAAAATCATGCACTATTTAATTTAATTTTTTCAAAATAATTCTTTTCCTTAGGTCTTTGTATTAAAAAGACATCATCAATTCTTTCTTTTTCCAATTTTTCTATACTATTTTCTTTTTAACTAATTTTTAATTTTAATATAGACTAAAAATAATTTTCTCTTCTACAGTTATAGCAAATTTTTCAAAACGTGGGGCACTTTTTCTGTCAATTTCATGCTTATACTTAAAATATTTCCATTTCTTGTGTTCTTTTTTTTTATACTGCACATTTCAGCATTGTCCCCAATAAAATCATATTTTTTAATCAATTCCAGCTGGTGTATAACTTCCACATATACAATTAAAAACAAATTATTCAACTGTAATTGTTCCAAAATCTTATATATTTGAGATGTATTAGCCATATCTGTAAATGAATCAATTCCTCCTTTGTAGACAACACTTGAGTTCTCATTTTCTCAAATTCACAGAATCTGCTAGCTTCTCTTAATCTATGAAGATATTGTATAATTGATTCTTCTTGTTTCTGTTTAATGGACAAAAATTTGGTTCTTTCCGCTATGACAAGTTTCTTTTTTGATTGTAAATTTCTTTTCATCATTTCTGAAATTACATTGAACGTCAAATTCTCTAAGTGCTATAACAGAAATTTTCATTATAGCTTTGCAACCTGCCGAAGCTAGGAAGAGTTCGGCTATTTTGTTTTCTCCCCTTCTTGCCTTATTATCTTTCAATTTTTTAGCCCTAGTCTGGGATGCAAAACACCAGATCCAAGTCTTGACAAATTCTGGTTTGTCTAAGCGACTTAAAAATCCTATCAGCAATGCTATATTGCTGTATAGTATTGTAATCAGAAGTCAATTTACTACCATCTGACTCTTTACTCTATACTCTAATTCTCTCATAACAAATATATGCAAATAGGTAAAATCCTATTTGCCAACCCCCTTACAATATATATATATATATATATATATATATATATATTATTATAATTTTCTACATCACAAATTATCAGCATTATTATTTTTCAATTGAAATCTGTTTTTACACATTACTAATGTTTGTTTGCAATGCTTTTAAATGATTTTACTGCAGAAATGTAGTGAAAATCGGAAAAAAGTGATTATCTTAATTATTATAAAACGCAGATTGTGTGTGTGTGCGTGTGTGTCTGTACGTTTATGTATGGAATCGGATTTCCTACATTTTTCAACCGATTTCAACAAAACTTCACTTTTTTTTGTCAGGTAGTGTTTCTTATTGTCTTGCACACTTTTTTCTTTATTTTACATTCAGAATGCTTTAAAAATTCCATTTACAAGACAATTGTTTATAATAAAATTCTATTCATCAATCGATAGACTCATAACGATTGTAAACAATGTTTTTGTTTGAGATTGGGTTTGACCAATTCGTAAAAAAAAAAAAAGACATGCGTGTCCGCCAACCTTAAACAATAATCTTTGTCAATTTTATTTTTCAGTCTTTATGATGGTCGATACTTGAACTATCTCTTACTGTTACATCCCCGGGCAATGCCGGGCTCTACTGCTAGTCAATAATAAAAAATGAAGACAAGCGTTAATAATGAAGTAGAATTATAAGTATAAAATAAATGTATTACCAATGATTTTAGTACAAGAAAACAATGTAAATAAATTTACAATAAAAACACATATAATAGTTTTAATATAAAAATGAAATAAAATTAAGACAAAAGAGGTTGTCAGGAATTAAGACAAGTATTACTGCTAAAACAATATAGAACTATATGTATAAGCTAAATATTTAAATACACTGGATGTTGGAATTTAAATCTAATAGCTAGTGGCTTTTTAGCATTTCCAATATAAAATTTTAACTAGCATTGTTCTGTATTTCTTTCCACCATGTGTGTGTGTGATTCCATCCTCATGTCCTTTTAAAAAATGTTATATTCCAGAAATCTTTAAGGTGTTTTAAAAAAATTGTTTCACTTCTCTTATGACCCAGTTTCTCTTATGAAGACAGTTTTCGTATAACAGTGAATAGACTATGAAGATATTTTACTGACTCTGTTTACTCCAACTGCTACTCAGACTATTACACTGACTGCCTACTTGATATGTTTTCCTTGGTGCACAGATGTAGTAGTAGACATAAAATGTACACTCGCATATTTAACAGGAAAATGCTCAGCTCAGCTTGAATGTGTGTTACTTGAAGAGTATATAACAACTTAATACCTATACATGCTTAAAAGCTGAACCTTTTCCAATTAATAATCTATATAAATAAATGCGAATGTCAGTGTGTCACACTTTTTCAACTTTTACTTCTAGAGGCCGTAGCCCAATATATCATACTATTTTAGAATCAGGCCAACTCCGTGAGAAAATTGAAAACCTTCCAGAATGGATCCAGATCTGCAATCCTGAAATTTTGGTTTCACAAGTTTTCATTATTGCTTTATTTTTTTTGGTGATTATTTTACGTGATTTTTGCGCCATTTTTTTTTTTTTTTTTGTACAATAACAAGTTTTATAACTTGGAAATAAATTAGGGAGTAATTGAGATTAATTGCAAAATTTAGTGAAAGTCACCCATATAATAAAAATAATTGTTTGTATGGAAACCTACGTACATCAAAATGACTTTAAATTAAATGGTGGCAGAAGAATTATCATTGAACTTTTTAAGGTAAGCCTAAATATTAATGCAATACTGCAATCAATTTTGAGTTCTTTTGTAGTTTATTGTTGCCTATCACATACGGCAGCAGTATGCCTTGCAAAAAGAAATCTCTGCCAATGGAGGATCAGATTGCAATCAAAAGAGCCAAGGCTGCAGCAAGGAAAAGAAAGTCCTCTGCAAATGAAGACCCAGATCAAATGGCAACCAGGAGAGCTTCCAATGCTGAGAATATGCAAAGACTTAGGGACTCTCAAATTCCTGATCAAGCCAAAAGCACAATCAAGAGCCCTTTGGTTTAATTGCCACTTGATAGAGCAGCTTTTAAGCTAGTTTGATATATGTTCTAAATGCTGTTTATTTTTTATCTTTCTCCATAAATTATGATTTAATTAACATTTATTTTAATTTGGTTTCTGCTCAACAGGGATATTGTATCTTAATAATTTTTGATAAAAGGATGTTTTTATTTTGCCTGAAACTGATTAATTAATAGAATATTTTTTAACATGTTAGTTATAATTTGAATTTGCCATTTGTTTATTTTAGCAAAACTTAATTTATATAGATTTTTAAAATCTTTCTTCACAAATCTAATTGCTCAATTTTCCATTATAATTTGTGCTGAGTTAAAAAGCTTATTTGTCCAGGGTATGACGATAAACTACAGCCAGCAGCAAGGCCTCTGAACAGAACATTTTGAGGAGTATTGAACCTCTTAATTGCTGTTGATCCCAGGTCCACCCTGACACAGGGTGGTAGCATCTGTTAGTATCCCAGCTTAAGGTAAATAGTCAACCTCTAAACTGGTGTTAAAACTCTATGAATATATAAAAATAGATTTTTATAGTAAAAATACTAGTAATACATTTTTATAAAAAAAAAAAATTACCAGCAATACATTTGACTCTCGACACAAACCCTCTTCTACAAAAAAATACATCAATAATACCTGATCTACAAATTGATTTCTTATGAAGAATACATATTCTATTCATATGAATCTATCCTAAAAATCTTGTTGCCATTAAATAACCCATCGATGTTGATATGCTGTAAAACAAAATAAAACAAACCAAAAAGCTTATTTCTTAAGTTCTATTTCTTCATCAGCACGAATGTATGTGTTTCAAAAATTATAAAATTAGAGTTCTACATTTTGAAATGTGATGTTACTTTTTTACAGGATGTGAACATCGAGCAATATTGGGTTTTTATTAAAAAAAGTAGGCCCTACATGATCCATGTTCAGAAGCTGATAAAATGTTCAGTATTCACAAATATTAGCATGGAATAATTTTATTTCAACCTATAATAAGAAATTCAAACTGGGAAGTCTAAGCCAAGCTAATCTGATTGTAAATTCCAGCAAATCATGAAAGTGAAGTCACATGACTCAGATTAACCAATTAAATTGAGACTTTCCTTTCACTTGGATGCTTATTAAGATTAATGAATCACTTGAAAGAATAATTGTGTCAAGTGAGCAATATTTTGACAGATAACTTTCATCTTCTCTAAGGAATTAAAATGATTATTAATCTAGAGGCACTATTAATAGTTTAATAAGAATAACATATGATTTATTAAACAGAATGGACACGGAATAGAAAAAAGACTTGTTTGACACTAACATCAACAAAGGCTTAACATATACTTTTTGTTCATTCTATTTAATAAAACATTTATGTACCAGGTGTAACAGCAAAATTGTTCAAATCGTGTAACAGCAAAATTGTCCAATTATTAGATTAAGCTTTGAATAGTTGTATCTTGGAAATGATTAAAGATATCTTACTGGAATTCTCCAAGGTTTTTATAATACTATTGGACTCTACTTTAAGCAATAAGAATGTATAAATCAATCATAAATGAAAATGATATGTTCATCATTAATTAAGGATCGGAAACTTATGATGGATTGATATAAAGTTTAAAGATATATATTATTCCAGGATCATTTTCCAACTTATTCAAGATGATCTTTGCCTTCTAACCTTCTGTCCTGGAGTAACAAGGTGCTTTACATGTTTCATATATGATTTCATTTTCAAGTCTATTTTCACTGCCCATTGGACTGTCATAGCTGAAACTCCTCTCTCATGTGCCAAACATTTTATGGATTGAGTTGGATCTTTTCTAATAGATCTCTTTAGCTTTAAGTTAAAATGATGATCCCTCTTGCTGTTGTAACCTCCTGATCCAGTTTACCACTGTACTGTTCCCACTTTTTTAAACTTATTCACCATTCTCTTGATGGTTCTTGAATGGGCTTTGAAGATGGAAACCAGAGTATGAATGCTGATACCATTACTGAAGGCCTGAATGATCTTTATCCTCTCACCATCACTCAGTTGGGAAAACACAAAATGATTTTAACCTGTTCTCTTTCTAGCTGAAAAACTCAAATGGTTTTTCGGTGATTGTTAAGACAAAGTGTCAAGATGGCTAAACGTCTTATGTGGAAAAAAGAAAATTAGTTTAGTGGTTTTTAGATATTAAACATTTTGTGGAATGGACAATTATGCTGTAACATGATTTAAACAATTTTGTTGTTACATCTGGTATATACACCCTTTTGCAAATTAACTGAAACAGCCACTTTAGTTTCTTTTCTTTCACCATACGGTCAGTTTTAGACACATTTTCCACTGTGACAGGAAAATTATTGTTGTTGTCCCTGATGGTTTTCTTATGATTGTTAAACCGATGTTATATATATATATATATATATATATATATATATATATATGTTACGGGCACATGGCCGAGTGGTTAGAACATTCACTTTTTCAGTCAATTTGTCAGGAAGAAGACTTCCTGATGTTATCAGTCTGGAGCGATCAATCCCAGTGGATGGCACCTTTGGAAAGTGCCTGAAAACCATGACATGGGTTGACCCAAACCTTGTGATTGAAATTGGAGCCGTCAATAGCTGTGTTAGCACAAAGTCACAAGTCATCATGGCTGACGGTTTGAGTGTGCTGGCCTTATTCTAATTGCTGATCACTCTAGATAACAGGCTCTCTCCCAGAAACTGTAACTAAGGACTGCTCAGCATAGTTGCAGTATAAACCACAGGTGGGCTCTGTAGGTGTTGAATAAACACAAATGTGCCTGAGCAGACATCTTCAGTTGGGATTTGCTAGCCGCCCTAGTAGACAGGTTTCCCTGAATACAAATGACCAGCTATTATATATAAATATATATATATATGTTATACTCTGTTGCAATTAAATCTCTCTCTGCATGCTGGCCAGATGTGAAAGCCATGAAAACAAGGAATGAAATAAAAAAAAATATTCATTATCACATCTAGTCTATGAAGCAAGCCCCCACAATAAAAGTGACACTGGTCAATTACTGGTCAACATTCCCACCAGAAAAGAAAATACCCCTGGGGACTACCAGATCCACTTAAAAGCAGGTCTTCAGTAATGTTCTGGCAGTTGAGGCTAAAGACCAACAGGCAGTGTGCTGCTGCTGTTGTTACCACCAACCCCTTTCAACATGGCCACTCCTCTCAATGACCGTTACCACTCCTAGGTTTGACCAACCACCTCAGCTATCCAGCTTCAACATGATAACATCTCAATTTCAACACCACCCAGCTACAAGCGTTCATCATCACCAATGCTCTCACCTTGGCAAACCCAATTCAATACAGCACTGTCCCCTAGGCAAATACCAGCGACACCATCTTGGCAACCCACCACCTTTACCTGACTCGTTACAAGGCATTCCCTTTGCAGTCATCACCGTTCTATAGAACAGGCCTAACAACCATGCCATGTTGACACCAATGTGTCACATCAGCAACCATCCACCATCACCTCGGCATACGCGACTCGTTACAAGGCATTCCCTTTGCAGTCATCACCATTCTATGGAACAAGCCTAACAACCATGCCATGTTGACACCAATGTGTCACATCAGCAACCATCCACCATCACCTCGGCATACGCGACTCGCTACAAGGCATAACCTTTGCTGTCATCACTGCGGCCATACCAACCAATGAATCACCCCCCCCACCATGACCTTGATCAACCAACATGTGCACCGACCACATCCCATGAGCTTGGTCAAACCCACACAAAAAATATATCAACTCCCAGCACTCCCCTTACACTTGATCGTCATCCTGATGTATCAGCCACACACACACACACACATATATATATATAATAAAAAAAAGTTAATGGTCAGAGTTGAATTAGACCAAGAAACAGTAGTATTAAAAAGTGCTCAATACACATATAAAATGATAAAAATTACAATTTACAATTGGATCTTTTCTATTTTTTAAACTGAAAGATTTTAAAAAACCAAAACCTTACAACAATCATAGTAATATCTGCAATCTTTGTCAACAAGAAAAATTAGCTATAATAACATTTCCAGACCAAAAAACTTTTATACTTATATATGCTTACCGGTCACTTTATTAGATATACTATTCTAGAACTGGGTTAGACTCCCTTTTGCCTTTAGAATCACCTCAGTTCTTCTTGACCTTGAACCACTCTTTTGAAATTTGGGTTCATACTGTTATCATGGCATCCTGTAATTCTTCTAGATTGCTTGTGTGCACATCCAGGATTTGAATCTCTCTTTCCACAGCACCCTTCAATGGGATTAAGAACTGTTGACTGTAGAGACCACTTTAAAACTCATTACTTTGTTTCCTGAGCTAATCTGCCATTATTTTTGATTTGTGATATTGTCCAGCTGGGAGTGGCATAAATTAAGGCACATGGTCAGGCATAATATTTAGGTAGTCTGCAACATTTAAATGACTTTTTATTGGCCTCTAGAATCCCACTGTATGTCGAGAAAATATTCCCCATACCATTATACCACAAACACCACCACCACCACCACTCTTCTAGATCCTTTTGCATTAATGTAGGCATCCCACAGGGATCTATACTTTAATCTGTGTTGTTCCTGATTTTCATCAATGACCTTAATGATGGCATCAGTTCTCAAATCTGTATCTGTGCTGATAACACAACTATTTACTCCTGTCTTGGTTTGATAAGATCAAATTGGCAGCTGATCTAAAAAATTATCTATGTTCTGGGGTAAGGAATGGTTTGCTAATTTTAGCACCTCCAAAATGAAACTGCTCTCTATTAATTATTTGAGAGAACCTTTTCTTCCTTCCATCAGCATGACTGATGCTAACCTCCAGGAGAATGACTCATTGCAATTTTGGGACTAACATTTCCCATTAACATGAAGGGGAAAAATTATATTGAATCAATTGCCAGGTCTGCTGCTAGGAAAGTTGGCTTATTGTGTTGTACTATACAATTTTTCTAGCTAGAATCTATCTTACATATTTATAAGTCTACCATTCATCCATGCTTTGAATATTGCTGCCACATCTGGTCTAGTGCTTCTGCTATTTATTTAGAGATCCTTGATAAAATTCAAAGATTAATCTGCAATGTTATTGGTCCTGACCTGGCATCTGGGCTTCAGTAATTTCCCCGCTTCTCTAATGTAGCTTCCCTGTGCTTTTTCTGTAATTACTTTCATGGTAATTGTTCTGATGAACTTTCTTCTATGGTACATAGACTTTATGAATTTAAGTGAAATGTTAGATGTAACCATAAGTTTTATGCTAACAGTTTCTGTTCTCACACTTCTTACTTGTGGAACTCCTTTCCAGCTTTCCAGTCAACTTTGGTCTTCAAAAATTTAAATGCAATATCAATCATTATCTTCTCTCTTCTTCCTGTTCTTTTTATTTTTCTCCAATAATTTTTTACTTTTTCTTATATTCTTTTACATTCAGTAATATCCCACATCTTAGTGGGTTTATTGTCTTCCTTAGAGGTGAAATGATTAAAAAACATTTTATAATTTACAGAAAAAGATCAAAATTATACAGCTTTTAAATTGTATATCAAATTATTAATCTACAAAGTTTCAGCTTTTAAGCCTGTATTGTTATTGGAAATTATATATTCTTCAAGTAACAAGTAAATAATTAAAATTGTTAAATATTCATTTGTCTTTTTTGTTTACTATTACACCTGTGTTTGAGGTATAAATAAAAGGACTGTGTACCAAGTAATCAGTCAAAGTTGAAGTAGTTCACATGATAATATGAGTAGCAGCCAAATGTAACAGTCCAAGCTGAAGTCATTAAGAAATCTTCAAAGTTTCAGTTTTTATGCACGTATAGTTATTAAGTTATTAGAAATTATATACTCTTTAAATAATACACTTTCATATTTGAG
>CAHIKZ030005487.1:0-142500 GCA_903632075.3 Acanthosepion pharaonis | reverse complement strand
CCTGCTCCTATATCCAGTCTTTTCTCTCACTTTCACTCTCTGTAACCCCTTGCGTGCTAGTGGCACTCCTGCCTTGCTTGGGGTGAAATGATTGCAAAGAAATAATTGAATTTATCAATATCTATTGTAAATGATCAACTCTCACTATATATCTTGGACTGTATTCTTACTTTTATTTTGCAAGAAAAATAATTATTATTTGTATATAATAAGTACTTATATATTACTAGCAGTAGAGCCCAGCGTTGTCCAGGGATGTAACAGTAAGAGATAGATCAAGTATCGACCATCATAAAGACTGAAAAATAAAATTGACAAAGATTATTGTTTAAGGTTGATGGACACGCATGTCTTAATTAGTTTTTTTTTGTTTTTTTACGAATTGGTCAAACCCAAACTCAAGCAAAAACATTTTTTTCAATCGTTATGAGCCTACCGATTGAATAGAATTTTATTATAAACAATTGTCTTGTAAATGTAATTTTTAAAGCATTCTGAATGTAAAAATAAAGAAAAAAGTGTGAAAGACAATAAGAAACACTACCTGCCAAAAAAAAGTGAAGTTTTGTTGAAATCGTTTGAAAAATGTAGGAAATCCAATTCCATATATAAAGGAACACAGGCACACACACACACACACAAACAACCTGGGTTTTATAATAAGTATAACTCGATATGAGTTGTCCCGCTTTCATTCTCACGACAGCGATGCCTCTTAATCGTGTTTTCAAATTGATTTCATTCAAAAACAATTGTGTTTTTCCAATATTTGGCACTGTCAGAACCACCGCAAGGTAATTTTACGTAGTCCTGTGAAGTTTTGTTGAAATCGGTTGAAAAATGTAGGAAATCTGATCCAATATATAAACAAACAGACACACACACACAACCTGGGTTTTATAATAAGTATGATGTACACCCCTAACATTGGACTATGAAATTCTGGAAAAGAGAAAACATTTATCATAACGCTTCAGAATTTGTAAGCAGCTAAACTTGACCTAAATTTAACATTTATCCAACTTTTTGTTCAATTTGTATCAACAAAAAATAAAAAAAATTATATAGTTTGCATTATGTTTTGAAACAATTTACATGTTATTCAGAATAGATGTACAGACATGTTTATACAAAAATGCAACACACAGCATAACTAAGATCACACAAGGAGAAACAAAATTATTAACATATATTCTAGTGTCAAGTGGCCATTTCTCTGTAGTGGATTAATAGCAGAAGTGGACAGTGCCTTTTTGAGGAAGAAGGACCAGATGACTCTGTGGACAATGATGACAATGAAGATGACAAAGAGTTCAGTTACCCTAATAATGTAAATGAAACTGTCATAATATCTTTGACATGGACAGGAGACAAGCAAACTAACATATGCTTAGATAATGTGAGTAATATATATTTTTAAAACAAATGCAATGTTAGGCTTGTGGTTTAAACTCTTTGTTAAATATTAATTAGTTTGGGCCAAAGATATGACTTACTTTTGGTAATATCATACTGAATATAATGATGTACATGGCTAGAAAAAAGATAATATTTAGTTCATATGTATAACATGCACACCCTCACTTTTTAGGCTTAAAAATTGGTGGGGGTACATAATATACTGATAATTATGGTACTTATTTTAGTATCTGTAAGGTTTTTATTATTTATCTATAGTCTCTTTCTATCGAAAATCTCTTTCTATCCATCTATCTGTTTATCTAAAATCTCTTTCTATATATCTAGTCTGATTATATATATCTAGTCTGTCCCTCTCTATATATAAAATCTGTTTCTATCTATTTATCTATCTAAAGTCTGTTTCTATCTATTTATCTATCTAAAGTCTGTTTCTATCTATTTATCTATCTAAAGTCTGTTTCATCTATTTATCTATCTAAAGTCTGTTTCTATCTATATCTATCTAAAAGTCTGTTTCTATCTATTTATCTATCTAAAGTCTGTTTCTATCTATATCTATCTAAAGTCTGTTTCTATCTATTTATCTATCTAAAGTCTGTTTCTATCTATTTATCTATCTAAAGTCTGTTTCTATCTATTTATCTATCTAAAGTCTGTTTCTATCTATTTATCTATCTAAAGTATGTTTCTATCTATTTATCTATCTAAAGTCTGTTTCTATATTTCTTAAGTCTTGTTCTGTCTATCTATCTAAAATTTGTTTCTATCTATCTATTTATCTATCTAAAGTCTGTTTCTATCTATTTATCTATCTAAAGTCTGTTTCTATCTATTTATCTATCTAAAGTCTGTTTCTATCTATTTATCTATCTAAAGTCTGTTTCTATCTATATCTATCTAAAGTCTGTTTCTATCTATATCTATCTAAAGTCTGTTTCTATCTATTTATCTATCTAAAGTCTGTTTCTATTTATCTATCTAAAGTCTGTTTCTCTCTATCTATCTAAAGTCTGTTTCTATCTATTTATCTATCTAAAGTCTTCTATCTTTTATCTATCTAAAGTCTATCTAAAGTCTGTTTCTATCTATTTATCTATCTAAAGTCTGTTTCTATCTATTTATCTATCTAAAGTCTGTTTCTATCTATTTATCTATCTAAAGTCTGTTTCTATCTATTTATCTATCTAAAGTCTGTTTCTATCTATTTATCTATCTAAAGTCTGTTTCTATCTATTTATCTATCTAAAGTATGTTTCTATCTATTTATCTAAAGTCTAAAGTCTGTTTCTGTTTCTATCTATATCTATCTAAAGTATGTTTCTATCTATTTATCTATCTAAAGTATGTTTCTATCTATTTATCTATCTAAAGTCTGTTTCTATCTATTTATCTATCTAAAGTCTGTTTCTATCTATCTATTTATCAATCTAAAGTCTGTTTTTATCTATCTAAAGTTTGTTTCTATCTATCTCAACTCTGTCTCTAAACATGTTTCTATCTGTTTCTATCTAAACTCTGTTTCAATCTATGTCTTTATTTAAAGTCTGTTTCTATCTAAATTTATTTAAATTCTGTTTCTATCTATTTATCTGAAGTCTGTTTCTATGTATGTATGTATTTATGCATCTATGTTTCTAACTAAAAAGTCTGTTTGAATCTCTTTTAGCTAGATTCACATCTCATGACTATTCATATGATTCAGTCTGTTCTCTCTCTCTCCCTCTCGGTTTTTGTTTCTTTATTTGAATCCTTAACTGAGTTAGTTTCACTAGTCATTGATAGTGACTAGACTCTCTAGTCTCACCTGGTAACCAACACTTGTAGCTTTTTTAGAAAGTTTAATAAACATTGGTAGCGACTTGTAATTCTCAGTTTTTCCCCAATGTACATGACATTGTGTCAAATTTTGTCTTGTTTTATGAAAAATACCTCCTCCATCAATACCTTCCTAAGTAAAAAACGTCACTCATCCATATCGCCATTCATATCTAGTCACTACAATTATACAACTGAGATAATTTTATTTTAATCCAAAAATTATGTCCGTATTTTTTTTCCTTCCGCTTTCAATTTTTAAAAACTCTTACTTACTAAATCTACTGTACCCATCTCTCCTCTCCTGTCTGGTGTTTTATGCCTTTCCTTTTCTTCACCCACCCCATTAATATCTACTCCGGTGACTGACTGACTGACTGCAAAACTTTAAATCACCAGGTTCATCCCTCTCTTAACTGACGAGTACTACTATTCAACATCTACTCAAATCTCAGAGGAATTTCTTCTCCATCTGTGTCCGTCATTCCTTCCTCCCCTTTTCACTTTCTTCTTTTTCTTCAGTTTCCCTTCTTCTTAAATTTACATTTCCAATTCTTAAAATTCCATACTTAATTTCTCCTTTTCTTTCTTTCTTTCTTTATTTCTTTCTTTCTTTATTCTCTCTCTATCCCTCTCTTTCTTTCTTCTCTCTCTATCCCTCTCTTTCTTTCTTTATCTTTCTTTCTTTCTTCTCTCTCTATCCCTCTCTTTCTTTCTTTATCTTTCTTTCTTTCTCCTCTCTCTATCCCCCTCTTTCTTTCTTTCTTTCCTCCCTCTCTCTATCACCTCTTTTCTTTCTTTCTTTCTTTTTCTTTCTTTCTTTCTTTTTCTTTCTTTCTTCCCTCTCTCTATCACCTTCTTTCTTTCTTTCTTTCTTTCTTTCTTTCTTTCTTCCCTCTCTCTATCACCTTCTTTCTTTCTTTCTTTCTTTCTTTCTTTCTTTCTTTCTTCCCTCTCTCTATCACCTCTTTTCTTTCTTTCTTTCTTTCTTTCTTTCTTTCCTCCCTCTCTCTATCACCTTCTTTCTTTCTTTCTTTTCTTTCTTTCTTTCTTTCTTTCACCTCTTTTCTTTCTTTCTCTGGTATTTTCCTGACCAAATATTTGTCCATGTTTTTCTCTCCACAGGAATTTATTCATCTGTCCTGGAAATAAGAGCTTAGTACCGAAAAAACACTACTACTAACTTAACAGGTAGGACATTTTTACAAGCAGCATAATTTTTAGCACAGTGTGACACCTTCCTTAAATCGACTTTTTAAAAAATTTATCGTTTTTCCTTTTTTATATTGTTGTTTATTTTTGTATGCCTCAATATTTTATTTATAGTGTAAAGAGGGATTCTGTTGTTGAGCGATTTCTTCTGAATCATCCCCAGACCATCACAAAAAATAACTCATGAGCGAGCAGACACACATACGCACACATACATACATAAATTAATGAACGCATTATTGTGTCGGGGCAATTATGGCTTCGCACGATCTTTTGTTGCATTATTTCACTGTTAATAAATTTCTCCCCCCCCTTTCTCAATAATTGGGGGTGTTGGTTGGCTGGTGGCGAAGAAGGTTGCGGGTTTACCTGAGGTTAGTGTTCAGTTCATTGTTCAAACCTAAAAAAAGACAGCATTATTTCAATTCAAATGCTGATTTTCAAAGCAGACAAGAGCCACCTCCCCACCTAAAAAAAAAAAAATTCAATATAATCTTTTTTACTTGTTCTAACTATTCATGAGTTCATCATGTACTACTTGTAAAACAGTAAAATCTGAGAGTTACTTGGTCTCATTCTTACCAAAGCAAAAATAAGCTTTCCTAGTTTTTTTTTTTTTAATTTCAATTTCACTCATTATTATCTTTGTCGCTGACATTTTAAACTTCATCTTTCACACGTGAAAAAGTAGAATAAAAAAAAAGCCAATTAAACTAAAGTTTCAATATTAAACAAAGTTTAATAAATAATTATTAAAGAAACCATAGCCTTCTGAGAAGGCCCTTTCTGCACCCGCAAACGCGACACACACACACACACACAGAGAGAAAGAAAAGTATCATCTGCTAGGTAGGGGTATAAAAATGATACCAGCAGTATCAGTATCACACTCTTAGTCTTTTATCATCATCATCTATTGGTTACACATCATAGCTTTCATAAAGTTCCAAAGTAGAATTTAAAAACTTACAAACGCCACACGTTTTTATTTTTTGCTTTTTATAGATTTTTTGAGGAATTTTTTTTTTTTTTACAAATGCTTCTTTCTTTTACCATGATTTCAATTTCATTTTTAAATTTAAACCTTCTAAAAAGGGATAGAACTTTTTAAAAAATTATTTTTGCTTCTTTGTAAATTGTAATATTATAATATAGCAAATGGATAAGCTCTCTAGTCTAAGGCTAAGCTAAACATAAAAAATCTTATTCTTATTGTGTGGGTTTGTTTCAGCAAGTACAATGGCTTGATATTCCGATTGTTGGGAGTAAAAAGTTACAAAAAGAGCCTTGATAAAAGAGCATCGAAATTTAAATAACGATTTTTTTTTTTATTAAGATTTTGAGCTAAAAGCTAAAGAAAAAATTGCGTTTTGATCTACAATATAGGACATCGAAATTGTAGATTATTTTGTGGCATCAATTGAAATGATCATTTGTTTTATTTTGATCGCGAACATTTGCTTAGTTGATTTATTTTATTACTAACTAAATGTGACTTTTTCCCTCGAGCCAAAATTGTGACAGTTTTTTTCTGTGACATTGTTTCCATTCTCGAATATTTGTCTGTGTGTCTTGAATTTCAATTTCAGTAATCGAAATCTTTTTATCCGGGCTTTTGTTAGACACAGAACTGAGCTGATCTGAAAATTGACAATTTAATTTTAAAATAAATGAAAACTTAAAAAAGTGATTGACAGCACTTTTTGTCTTCGTTGTAAATTGTAAAACTAAAAGAAAATAAAAAGGAACAAATTAAAAAAAAACAGGAAACAAAAAAAAATCACCTGTAGTGTTGAAAGTTAAAAAAAAGTAGGTAGGAAAATTTACACTACACTGACACGGGTATTGATTGTGGTTAATTAAAAACGTACTCCCAATAAACAATAGAGAATTCTTTTGATTTAATTAAAATATAACATGTGTGATTTTTTAACTCACTAAAAAAACAAAACAAAAAAAAAAACATATGTATAAAAAATATATAGGGTGGGGTGGGGATCTTTTACTTTTACACTTTTAAAGTGTTTTTGTAAAGTGTAAAAACTGTAGTGTAGTACTGTACAAAAGAGTATCTGGGACGAATAGCGCCCATACGTTATCCACACCTGGGAATCAATCCCTAACAACCTTTCATAAAGTAAGCCCCCACTTTTGGGACCGCATCACACACGCACACACATTGTGTCGGTCGAGTGAACGTCTATAGCAGCTCTTTATCTTTTTGTACCCGCGGGTCTTAGTTCTAAATCTGTCGCAGAACGAATACACTTTCTTATTCGTCTTTAGGAAGAGGTGGGGAGGAGAAAGTAACCAACCTATCCATATCATCATAAGTAAGTTGGTACTAGTACTGTAAAAATATAATATCCATGTTTAGTGTTACGGAGGCTTTATTTTGTTCACCGTAATATGAGCAGCACTAAAAGGGTTGGTTATATAACCAAATAAATCCAGAAAGAAAGGGTTGGTGTGAAGAGCCAGGAGAAAAAGTTTTACTTTTATTTTGTTTCTTTTTTTTTTTTTTCTGTCAGTCTCCCTTTTTGTGGTTGAAATGTACGGTATTTCGTACCGTGATGAGAGAGGCTCACGTTCGAGTCCAGAAAAGCCAGGCTGTAAAAGTGTAAAACAGTAAAATGTAAATTTTATTATCAACAAGTCAAACTAGTACACGGTAATCCCCCCCATACACACACACATACACACAATCGTTTTTGTTTAGCTTTGGTGTCGTTACTCGGATAAGTTTTTAAGACAAACCTATCTACCTTTCTTTTTTAAAGTAAAACGTACTGTTTAATAAACAATCTCTCACTCTCTCTCGCACACACACACACACACACACACACACAACCATTTCGGTTGGTAAATTGAAAATAATATTAGCTCAAGCCCCAAGCAATACCTCTCCTTTGGGATGGGCCCCAAGGTCATACTCGGCGGCTGAGGCGTCACCAAAATGAGGAGGGGCGAGAGAGCATTTTTTTTATGGTTTTCCACTACTTTTTTTGCCAAAAGCCCACATTTAAAAACTCCGACCATGTGTCGCATTCTGTTGTGACGTGGGCGCGCGGATAAATACCTTATAATTTTTTTTAGGGTGTTGATTATCACATCAAATCTCTCAGACCATTCGTTATCGTTAGTCAGACTGATCCTCACTGAATAACGTGACATTGTGATTTTGTGCAAACTAAACTAAACGAAAAACTTAATTTATCCAATAAAGAAGGATGAGTAATTAATTAAATGAATGGACCGCTTCTTGGTTCTTTGAAATAAAAATAAAATAATTCCCATCGTTGTCTGAGATATTTGGGGGGTTCAGTTTCCTCAGGTAAAAGAAGACAAAATTTTGAAATATGAAAATTGAAAATGAATCTTCGATACTTTTTTTTTTCTCTTAGAACATCGACATATTTTACACTCGGTTTAGCGTACTGAAAGTAAAAGTAAATTATTTCATTTTTATTTAATAATTTATTCATATTTTTATTACTCCAATCAGTGTGTCACTCCCCGCCCCCGGAAAAGAAATCATAAAAACGTAGGTTGGTAAATGTAAGAAAGATAAATTCGCATTCCAGATTTAATTGTAGTGTTACTCGTTGTTCTGGGTGTGTTATAAAAAAGAGAAAAAAGTCAGCGATTTAAACAGACCCACTTTATGGTCGATTAGTTACTTGACATTCGTCACATTGATAAAAAATAATGATGGCATTTCCTTATGTGGAAGTGATTTTCTGAAAATGAAAACAATTTTTTTTCCTTTAATTGAATTAAAAAATAATCTCCCGTTTTTAATAGGATTTTTTTATTCAATTTATTTAACTTGAGTAGAGTTTTAAAAAGCGTTCTTTAAAAAGCATTTAAAAAAGTTTTATTTTAGGAATCGAACAACTGGAAAAAATGAAGACTGGCTTAAATTAATTTTTTTATCTCATTCAAAAATCAAAATAGATCCCTTATTGGCATTGGATGTGCATTGTGATGTAATGTAATCGGCTTGAAGTGAGAACTCGGAGAGCCGAGTTCAAATTCCAGTTGAGTTCATTATATTCATTTACACACAAATACCCTTAGGAAAGGTATGAATCCATCTTCTCTCCCCCCTATGGATTAAATAGCAGGATAAGTTCTTTAGTCTTGGTTGGCAACCAGTCTACCACAGAAAGAAATGGCAACCTACTGTGGGAAAAAAATCTGCCACATCAGTTATATATCGAAATATACATGATCGCCCAACCGTGTATCACGTCTCTTAACTGATTGACATTGAGAGTATTTATTTCAAATTAACAAAATTCATTTTTAGTTAAGATTGGTACCCTGGGTAGCTGTTGACATTTTAAACCATTTGTATCAATGTCTAAGTTTTAGAATTTATTTATTTTTTTTTTTTTTTAACGTCAAATCCCTTTAAGACATAGTCATGGCTCTCCACAGCCTCCCTCTATTTAATATCTGTAAATTGCTATAACTTCTTGGGAAATATAGTAGAGTGTCTTACCATTGCCTTCTCCTCAACTTTAAATTTTCAATATCTACATTTCTTGCAATCATGTAGAAGCTATGCCAGAACGCTGGTCAAGAAATCATGATTTTTTTTAAAGCATAGTTTAGTTGTAACACAAGGTTGAAAGTATGGGGCACCCAGTGAAAATCAAAGTCACTGCTTAGTCACAATGGTTCTAGCAAGACAAGCTTGCTAACCCTTACAGTACGTTGAGGTGCCCAAATGATTTTCTATGCATAGCTTAGATGTGGTACAAGGCCAAAAGTATGTGGCACTAATGAGTATTGAACACACTATTCAGTTGTAAATGATTTAGCGAGATAAGCTTGCTAACCATTACACCATGTTGAAGTGCCCATGCTAGTCAAGAAATGATTGCTCTCAGCTGGCCAATGGGAGAGAAAGTCTAATGTCATGGAGGCCTGAAACTTTTTATGACCCCAGAATAGACATCACTGAGGAAGTATTCTGGTGTACAATATATGTGTATAAAACAAATATTTGTAAGTTGCCATGACTCCTTGGGAAAGTGATATAATGGAATAACTTGTCACTCCCATGAGTAACTACACTATTGGTATCCGTAAGGCAATGGACTACAGGAGTCTAGCTGGAATATGTTGAGTACGACTTAGACTTACGCAAGAACTACTGACCTTCCAATAGCAGCAGTCACTACTGGATTGACTTGCGACGATCGTGCACATAACTGTTACCATATTTTTTATTGTACTGGTTTTACAATAAACCTTTACTTATTTTATCCACCGTGTTTTTCAAGTATATATTCCTATTAGCACAGAATATAGCAGAAAGATAGTGGAGAGGTTAACCATTGCCTTCTCTATAGTTTTAAATTTAAAGTAATCTTTCCAGACTGGTTGCTTGAGAGCCAAGTCTGTTTAGCTATTTACTCGATAACTGAAGAAAGAAAGAAATTTCTACTAATAGCTATGGATTAAATAGCAGTCAATGCTCACTTGCCTTAGGTCTAAAAGAAAGAAAATTCTGAATTCAAAAACCATGAAGAAGGCAACAGAAAACCCATACATGGTAATTTGCAGATAATAAAGAAAAAATATCTTTGGAGACCCTGTATCCTGAAAAACCAAAGCATTTAAAAAAATAAATCAGTTAATCACTAGATGTGGACCTTTTTCAGTAAATATTTAATTTATTTGTCCCACAAACAATATTTTGTGGCCTCATGTGAGTTTGGGTAAAAATAAGTTTGGATTTTATATAAACAATGCATGTATTAACAAAAAGATATTACATATATGTGTGGAAAGGAAAGGAAAAAAACATTAAAAACTAGGCTATTAAGAATGTCCTTGTTTGTGTATGTGCATATCCATGTGTGTGAGAGTTCAGTTGACTGGGAAAATGAATGTGTCCCAGCAGGGATGTTCTCATCTACAAACTACTACATCTTGGAGCAAGAGACAGAAAAATCAAGAGGATGGAAATGCTTGTCTTTTTATAAACTTAAACAGTGCCACCTAATAAGTGTTTAGCAAAGCCAAGTTAGGTAACCCACATTTATAAGTGTAACTAATTCACATTTTCAAGTGTTGTTCTATTCTTTATGTTGTTTTTGCTGTAAATAAAAACCAGCAATATTGGTTTGAATTCCAACCAAATCAGTTGGTATTCATTTCATATTAAAAGCCTTCGAAAAGTTATGAATTCATTTTCTCCCTCTAGCTATAGGAAAATAGCAGGGAAGCCTGAACTTTCTAGCCTTGGTTGTCAGCAAGTCTTCAAGAAGGATAATTGATTTTGTTATAAACATGTGTGTCGTACTATGGAAGAACAAACAAAATAATGGTGAGGTGAAAGGAAAAGAATATAAGAATAGTAAATATAATTTTTTTTTGTATTGATGATACATCAGACGCAAGCGAAATGTCTCTATGACTCTCCACAGATTCCTTTTCTTTATTATCTATGAATTGCCTTGCCCTTTTCAAACTACTAAATGCCTCATGAACCTAACGGTAAGGTTTTATTCATGGTACATCCCTTCATATCAGATGTGATCATGACTCTCCACAGATTCCTTTTCTTTATTATCTGTGAACTGCCTTGCCCTTTTCAAACTACTAAATGCCTTATGAACTTAACGGTAAGGTTTTATTCATTGTATATCCATTCATATCATATGTGATCATGGCTCTCCACAGATTCCTTTTCTTTATCATATGTAAATTTTCATGACTTCCTGGGAAAGAGAGTGAAGTGATTTCCCATTTTCAATGATTTGAAATTCAGATTTCTTTCTCTTAGAACCAAATTTAAATAGCCCAGTCTGTCCTGCTATTTAACCCATAGCTAAGGAGGACAAGAGACAAATCATTATCTTTTCCAAGTGAATGTAACAGACTAGCTTGGCTAACCAATTCCACTTT
This sequence comes from Acanthosepion pharaonis, assembly GCA_903632075.3. Lineage (NCBI taxonomy): Eukaryota > Metazoa > Mollusca > Cephalopoda > Sepiida > Sepiidae > Acanthosepion > Acanthosepion pharaonis. The sequence goes on along the minus strand of CAHIKZ030005487.1, from coordinate 131,127 downwards.
CTGTGCCAATAAATGTTACACTACACACACATATGAAAAATATTATCCACTCTAATATCTATGAAGGACATGGCTTCTCAGCTTGCTTAATCTTTTCACACTGGGTCACAGAAACTCACAGCAAAAATCTGTACTCAATTTGGTTTATATGTACTGTTTAGATTACATGAAATTTTGTATAAGCAGACCAAACAAACATTTCATTCAACTAAGTTTTGAACTCTGAAAATTGTTAATTTCATATACAAGTGAATTGATTTTTTTTTTTATTTAAACCCAAGATACACAGTGCTTACATCCACATCACGTTAAAACATTAGTTCCTGTAAGATCACCGAAGTTAAGCAATGTCAAACCTGGTCTGTACCTAGATGGGTGACCATTTGGAAATACCAGATGCTTTAAGCTGGGGTGTGCAAGTGGTGAAATGGATAATATCACAGAATTGTTAGTCAGAGAGCTGAGTTCTAATTCTTGTTGGGTTTCTTATATTCACTTATGTGCAAATACCCTTGGGGAAACGAATGAATCCACCTCTTCTCCCCTGCAGCTATGGGTTAATTAGTAAGACTGGTATCCCTAAACTATTATTATCACCCCCCCACCATGGCACCTCGAGGCGGTGTAATGGTTAGCAAACTTGTCTCGCTAGAACAATTACAACTGAGTTGTGAGTTCGATCCTCACTGGGTGCCCCATACTTTCAGCCTTGTGACACATCTAAGCTACGCTTGGAAAATCACTATTTGGGCATCTCGAGATGGTGTAATGGTTAGCAAGCTTGTCTCGCTAGAACAATTACGACTGAGTAGTGAGTTCGATCCTCACTGGGTGCCCCCTACTTTTGGCCTTGTGCCACATCTAAGTTACGCTTGGAAAATCACTATTATCACCCCCACCAAATTCTTACAATCTAAAAGTATTTTCTGGCTCTAAATAACCTTCAAAGATTTGATAACCCATAGAAAATCAATCACTCAATCAAATATTGATTAGCTATGCAGGCATGTCTTTTAGATTTGTTTACATTGTCTGGAATATAAATGTATAGAATCTACCGTGGTCACAAAGTAAGTGATCAGTTTATATATTAATTTTAATGTAGAATTGATCCTCCATTTTATATCCAAATTAAAATGTCCTCTTTGTTTATCAAATTCTGATTAGGTATGAATCCGCTTCTTCTCTCCCAACCTACAGGTAAGACTTGTTTCACTAAATCATTACTATCTAAAAAAAAAAAATTCTTACAATCTATATAATAAATACAAATGTCAGTGTCTAACACTTTTTCAACTTTACTCCTAGAGGCTGTATCCCAACATATACCATTTTGGAATCAGGCTGACTCTGTGAGCAAATTAAAAACATTACAGGCTGGATCTGAACCCGCAATCCTGACATTTTGGATTTCCAAGTTTTCATTACTGTAATTGTTTTCAGATTCCACTATATTGGCTTCTGCCAATAAAAACAATTAAAGGGACATAACTTTCTAACTTTCAATAGCTTATGTTCAAATAAAAAAATTACTGTTCTCAAATTACAGTGTTTCAAAATAAAATTGTTTGTGTTTTCAACTTTACTCCTAGAGGCCATAGCCCAATATATCATACCATTTTGAAATCAGGCTGACTCTGTGAGAAAATTAAAAACATTATGGGCCAGATCCTGAAATATTGGATTCCCAAATTTTCATTACAGCAATTGTTTTTGTCTATTTATTTTTTTACATGACTTTTTGAAATAAATTTTTTTGTATGATAACAATTCTTATAACTGGGAAATAAATTTGGAAATAATCAAAATTAATTGCAAAATCCAGCAAAAGTCACCCATGAAATAAAAATAATTGTTTGTATGGAAAGTAAGGACCTACATACATCAAATTGTCTTTAAATTAAGTGGCGGTAAAAGAATTATCATGAAACATTTTACTCTGTAGTTAACTGTTGCCTGTTGCATCTACCCCTCCCTACCTATTGTGATGAAGGCCCAATCAAGAGCCCTCTGCAAGAGCTAGCTTAGATGCTGACTGATAGGGCAGCTTTTAAGCTAGTCTAAAAATATTTTATGGCTTTAAATAACCTGCAAAGGGTTGATAACTCATAGAAAATGTATCAATCAATCAATCAAATGCTAATTAGCTCCACGGGCATTTTAGATTTATTTATATTCTCTTTAATATAATTATATAGAAACTGTCATGGCCACAAAGTGAGGAATCTGTTTATATATTGATTTTAATATAAAATTTATCCCCCACTTTATATCCACATTATATATGAATACACCTCTTCTTCCTCAGTTATGGGTTAATTAGTAAGAATTGATTCACTAAATCATTACTATCCACCCCCAAAATATTCTGAGAATCTTAAAATATATTGTGGCTTTAAATAACCTGCAATGAATTGATAAGCTGTAGAAAGCAAATAAATGAATCAAAACAATCTACCAAGATACACAGTTATTATAACACTTTAGAAATGTTCTTAACATGTTAATCAGAAATACTTTGGATCTATTTTGGAAATTTTTGTTTTGGTAATTTTTTTTTTTAAGTGCCATATCTGTTCAGAACAATCATTACTCTCCGTAGAATTGTTGGGATCCTTGTACCCAGGTTTTTGTTTTTAAGTGTTGGGATCCCAAATATTTAATAGCAACAACAACAACAACAACACTTCTTTTAAATGAAACACGAGAAAGGTTATTTTCTGAAGTAAAAGTAGAAGTCGAATGTCAGTGTAACAACACTTATATATTGTTTTCAGAAATATACAATAGCAATAAAATGTTCAGTTTTTCATGGAGTGAAAGTTTTTTATAAAGTAATTAATTGTTTGTAGCGCAGTGTGAAATTTGTGAACAGACCTACTTAAGTTAGCTTAATGTGTTAATGAGTTCAGAGACAAAGGCTTAATCGGTGGTTGCTGGTTAATCCTTTCTATTGTGTGCATGGACAAAGCCTTAGTCATCGGTTGCTGGCTGTCTTTTTTCCATTGTGAGTGTGTGTATGCACATGTAGATCAAACTAGACTCTGTAATTGTTTTGAACCTCGAGAAGAAGTATGCATCCATTTTTATATCCGTAAGAGGATTCAAAATCTAATTTCACACAGATCTGTGAACTTTCTGAATACAAGGTTTTCATTGGTTAGAAAATTATTTTCATACTGGCTCACAAAAATCTTTTTCTCGAATTTGTGGAAGTGGTGAAATGAATTATTATTATTTTCTAAATGGTTAAAAAATAACTTGGCGTAGATCTGCAACTATGTCTGCAAGTGTTTTGGCAGTATTTGCTCTTTATCAAACAAATCTTCTGATGGAATTTTATTGGTTGAAAAATAGATACAGGATTTAATTCCTATAGATTCCATTTCTGTATTCTCTGTAAATTGCCATGATTTTCTTGGAAAGCTTTTGGAATGGTTTCCCTTTGTCTTCTTTATGGTTTGGCATTCAGATTACTCCTTCTCCTTGACTAGCTCTCACCCAAGGCTAGACAGCCCAGTCGATCCTGCTATTTAATCTATATCTGATAATATTAAATGTTTTATAATCATTCATCAATGTAATAATACACAAAAGTTAAGGAGTCACCTCTGATTTTTTGTCATAGTGAGAATCATAGGAAAATACAACTCATATTGGTTATAGTTGATGGTATGTAAACTTTTTGAATTTAAGTGCAGTACTAGACTAGCATTGAGATCACATCAATTTACAGTTGAGTTGGATAGATGTAACCATAACTATGCTAACAGTTCCTTTTCTCGCACTTCTCGCATGTGGAACTCCCTTCCGACTCCATGCTTTCCAGCCAACTTTAATCTTTAAAAATTTAAATGCAATGTCAGTCGCTATCACCTGTCCTCCTGATTACTCTTATTTTCTTCTCACTGTTTCTGTCTTCTAATTCTTCCATACCTTGTGTCTTAGTGGCTTTACTGTCTTGCTTGGAGTAAACTTGATTTAAAAAACAAAATTTTGTTTAATTTTATATTCCAAATTTTACTATATGCATATGGCATATTGTTGCAAAATACTTGGTTATTATAATAAAGATTTCAATATCTTATATTTAAAATTATAATAATCATAGGGAATGTATTTAGCAATGCCTATATGGCGTCAATGTGAAACCGCCTTCACTGGTTAGTGGATAGGATTTGTATATCATTGAGTGACTCAATTGAGTGTAGGACAAGTATCTATATATTGTCACCTGAACTACAGGAAAAATGTAAATGAGATAAATATTAATAATGGTATATAAAAAAAAATTTGTGCAGAAGTTCCCTGAGACATGAAAGCTATTTCAAGGTTTCCATAAGAGAAAAGATGTTGAAAAATGCTAAGATAAATATTAAATCTAACAAAATAAACGGAAAATTCTGTCTGTCCGACCATGTGTTTGAAACTCCTCTAACTTAGGACACACATAGACACATTACACTTTTTTGGAGTCAGGATGACCCCAGGATTGAAAATCTGTCCTTCATCTGGTGCTTGAACATCCAGCGTTGGGATTTATGTCCAGATGAGGAGGCAACAGGTAAAAATTCAAATTTTAAAATAACTGAAATAAATTAGTGATTTTAAAAGTTTTTAATTTATATTGTGTTTAAAATAACAAATAAACTTTGTGAATTTAACATTTTTTGTTTTAAATTCAGTTTAAAATATCTTCAAAACTTTGTGAATTGAGGAAATTGGTTTTATTTTCTCAAAATGCCAAGGAATCAGAGTTAAAGTCAGACATTTCGTGATGTGAGGTTTTCAATTTCCACAGAATTTGTTATTCAATGGACTCAACTCAATTGAAGTTCCATGGAGCTTGTGATTTGAAGAACTCAATTCTCAGCTTGAATTGGAATTTCAGCCCAAAACAGAATTTTAGCCAAAATCAGTCTTTTGACTGGAATTGCACTTATAGCCCAAATCAGATTTAAAAAGTGAGCTTTTGAAGTTCCACAGAGTGAATTGAGGAATTCAAAGTTATTTCTTCAAAATTATCATTGCTGTTTTCTAAACAGGACTAGAGGTCTCTTTTCAATTAGCTGACCACAGGAGCTAGTTTTAAAGGTTGTATACAGTGCAGCTTTTAAGTTAGTATTAAATAAATTTAGGGCATATTCTCATGATATCAGTTTAAATTGAAAACTTCTTTTCTTCCCATATATCTAAACTATAATTATAAACTATAATTTTGGAAAGTGAAAATTTTACTGTAATATGTTAGAAAATTTCCAAATTTTCATCTGAAAATAAGAACTTTCAGTAAAATAGTCACAATATATTGAAAAAAGAAAGTGATGTGGGCCCAAAGTTGGGACCACGGAAGGAAAACACGGAACACGGATTAGAGGTAAGAAAGATATATTAAACAAAAAGGTTACAAAGATAGTGTAAGTGTAAGCGGAGCTTACTATGTGCTAGTGTCCAATATTGGTAGTCGTACGTGGCTGATACTACAGTATTAGAATAGTCTCTCTCTCTCTCTCTCTCTCTCCTCTTCTCCTAGAGTGTTATATCGCATACTTTATATAATCCTGGAAGAGTCCATGTTGTAGGTATGTTACAGTCTCACAACAGAAAGTCAGTTTAAACTGACACCAGGAAAACATGGATTAATTTCTAACATTAACACAACCTTCATAGTTAAGTATATTAAAATAAAATGACTTGTAAAAAGTCATTTGAAGTCTTAAATGTAGATTGTATAATGAATGACACTCCAAAACACACTAATATTGACATAATTTGAAAAGGATTTAATAAAGAGAAATAACACTGATCTTGGCTGTTATATTTAATGAAAGAAAAATATTTTGCTTTTAGATCTGAAGAGCAATTACAAGGTGACTTATGATTACAAAATCTATAAAGAAATAAATTCACTAAAAAAGTTGATAATAAATATTTTATGTAAATTCACGTTTTCAGTTACTTCCTTTTTTCTTCCAGACCAAGATGTCTGAACGAAAAGCTGTCATCAAGAATGCTGATATGTCTGAAGATATGCAGACAGATGCAATTGAATGTGCGACGCAGGCTCTGGAGAAGTTCAACATTGAAAAGGACATTGCTGCATACATAAAGAAGGAGTTTGATAAGAAGTTCAACCCAACATGGCATTGCATTGTGGGACGTAATTTTGGCAGTTATGTCACTCATGAGACTAAGCATTTCATTTATTTCTACCTTGGACAAGTTGCCATCTTGCTTTTCAAGTCAGGGTAGATTTCTGTATACAAAGAAAATGCAGGATAAAAAATCAACATTTTAATTCTTTATGATCACAGACTAAATGGGGAGGATGAAATTTCTTGTCATGATAGTGACTGGATTTGGAATGAAGAAATTAGAAAGGGAAAAATGATTATACTGATATAGACATTGATTTTTTTTGTTCTATGCAGTTATTGTCTTTGTTGATTGTATATTCATTTCATAATAAAATATATATATGTGAGAATCAAGGATCTGGTAAGTTTCTGTGCTAATGAGATCAAGGATTCTTTATCTAAATAACCTTGAAGATTTAGGGATTCAGAGCATCTAGTATTTAGCATGTGCGTGTCGACTACTTCAAGATAGGTGGACTGACTTGCCCAAGGTATATAAATACAAAGCCATAGATGAAAGAAATAAAGAATGGTTATTGTTATGTAGTGGTTTCACAGTGGAGGCTTGTATTTGTACTAAGTCGGTCCTAAAATAGGTTCGACGTACAAAACATTAGGAACTTGATATAATAGGTAATGACGCAGTAATCCAGTTGTGGTTGCTGATACTTTAATATCTGACTAACGGTCGTCCAACATCGACTGACTGACCAACTCACTGAGCGACTCCCTTGTTACTCTTACTACTCCTACTTATTATAGGTGGGAGAGTCTATTAACTATAGAATAGGTGTGTTCCACTATAACAGCTATGTCAGTAGATCTGGCTAGCTAAGTTAATGATTAGGACAATGAAGACCATGATACCATTTACCAATTTTTGCCATGTGCCAAAGTTTTGTATTAATCAAAATAAATACCATGTATTTCTTGTCTATCATTAGTTATGAGAAATTTATTTTTTTATTTATTTTTATTTTTTAATCATTTTGCCCCAAAATAGGTAAACCACCCATTAGCAAGTTATGAACAAAATCTGAGTTCTCACTGGCTGAAGGGAAGATCTAGTCTGTTAGTCTTTCATGATGGTAATAGCAGTGAAGTCGTCTCAAGTATCACCTACCTGCCCCCAGACTGGAATGTGAATCAGTGAATAAATAACCAAACATATTGGAAACGGATGGGATTCATGATGTTAATTCACCTTCCTTTCCCTTGTGTATATACAATAAGCTTTTTCCAGTTTTTGTGCATATCTGCACAAATGAGAAGCAAAACACAAGATAAAGTGATTTATCCAGTTGGTGCAGGACTGTGTGAGGGCCAGGCCAATGTATGTTTACTTACAAAACCACAGTACATGTAAGGTGTTACTGAGAATGAAAGAATATGGATGTCATACATGACACTAAACTCATTCAGAGTTTGCTATATACATACACTTTCTCAGATCAATCTATTTATATATAAAATTCTGTGACTTCCATCTGTACATCACACCATCTAAGATAGCCATACATTAACCAATTGAATACAAATTATGGGCAGAATTGCAAACAGGTAAGTGGGTACAAACTACATTTGGTTTCACTAGGGTGCATAGCTTAGTACAATAAATTTTCATTAATTTTTGGGGGGAAAGATTAAAAGTTTTATTATTTAACATACATATTATTTATTCCCACTATTTTCAAAACAATTTAATCTATCTATCTATCTATCTATCTATGTGTATGTGTATATATATATATATATATATATATATATATATATATATATATATATATATATATATATATATCTGTGTGTATGTGTGTATATATATATATATATATATATATATATATATATATATATATATATATTATTCTGTGACTTCCATTAGTCTATCCATCTGTCACACCCTCTAAAATAACTGCATATTGACCAATCAAAACCAAATTTGGGGGAGTAGTGCAAACAGGTAAGTGGGGTACAAAGTACAGTTGGTTTTACTAGGGTGTGTAGCTTAATATAATAAATTTTCATTATTTTGGGGAAAAGATTAAAAGTTTTATTATTTAACATACAAAATACTTCCATTTTAAAAACAATTTAATGATTCAAATAAATACTTATTTAATAAATATCCAATATTGTTTTTTGCATATCTTTTTCTTTAAGCTTTTATATACAAGAATTCAATTTCCAATTTGCCCTGCATTTGTGAGATCTATAAACAAATCACAAGGCCAAATGCTTCAAAAATTTGGAATTTGGCTCTAGAAAGAAATATTTACACATGACCAGTTGTATGTTGAATGCACAAGAGTAAGAAATCCTACAAATTTATTCTATGCAGTCAAAAAGGAAAAAAAAATTTTCTTAAAAAATTTTGTTTATCAGGTCCTATAAATCCTCTTCTCTCATTTGAAAGCAAATTTTTTCTGTGGGGATTATCCCCACCCCCAACTTGTCTGCCAATGGACTTTACTTAATGTCTACTAGACAGCATGCCAATCAATGGTATAAAAATAAAGGAATTACTCTGTTTTTGTTCCAGGATGTAGTAGCAACAGTATTCTTCTCCACTGGGAGACATTCCCTGGGCAACTAACTACTTAATTTCAACTCAACCATGTAGACATCAGAGACACATATATATGTGCACACCATGTTAATCCCATAAATGTTTTTTTACCTTTTTTTTTTTTTAGATATCTGTATACAGATAAATATAATTTTCTCTTCTTTTCTGAACTATGCTGTTCTCTCTCTCTCTTTCTCTTTCTCTCTCTCTCTCTCTCTCTATCACGCATACATACTATGGCTATGTACATAAATGTTTTCTTTCTTTTCTTTAACCTTTCTATATGCACATAATATATTTTTTCTTTCTCTTTTTTTAACTATATTATCTCTTTTCTTTCTCTCTCTCTCACACACACACACACACACACACACACACACACACTATGGTGATTTTCTAAGAACAGCTTAAATGTGGCACAAGGCTGAAAGTATGGGGCAACCAGTAAGGATTTAACTCACTACTCAGTTGTAATTGTTCTAGAAAGACAAGCTTGCTAACTATTTGTTGTAGAGTAGTTTTCACAGTGGAGGCTTGTATTTCAATAAGTCGTCCTAAATTAGGTTCGACATACAAAACGTTAGGAACTTGGAAATAATAGTTAATGACGCAGCAAATCTAGTTGTGATGGTTGGTACTTCAATGTCTGATATCGACTGTCTCGCTCAACACCACTGATCCGAACTGGCGACCGCTACTACTACTACTTATTATGTGTGGGAAAGTCTATTAATAATAGAATGGGTACATCAGGTATAACACTATTACACCACATCAAGGTCCCCTCACACACTATGGCTAAGTACATAAACGTTTCCTTTCCTTTATTTTAAGCTATCTGCACACACATAATTTCCTCTTTCTCTTCTTTTGTGAGCTATATTGTTCTTTATATAAATATATATTTCAAATTTCATCTTATCTTGAAATTCATTTCTTTTGAAAATGTTGAATTCATTTACTGAGTTTTCCACTTCAGCCATAGAAAGTTGTCATTCCTTTAACTACAAACTGGTGATCAACCGTAACCTCATCCAGTACAAATCTGTAGCAGCTCTTTTATGAACATATCCTGCTAACACTTGTCTGTCTCACCCAATAGACACTGAATCTACACATATTCTTTTAAATCTAACATTTCCTTTATTTAAAGCAGTCAATAAAGCATGAATAAAGTTGTTAAATCAGCCCAACAAGTCCTGGTCTACAGGAAAGAGATTCAAATCACTATAATTTGGTAATCTAATAAAGTTGAAAGTACAATTTTCAGTCTTCTTCCTGTTCCTGTTTTTTTTTTATCCTCTCCTCCAATTTCCATCCCTCTCACCACAACTTCCAGATAGTGAAGGGGCTGATTCATGATCCCAACCAACACCAACTTATTCATTATAGACATAGTAATATAACCAGTCATAGTTGCATTAATTTGCTTGCAATGAAAATCAATTGCTTTCTGGATTTTCAATGCATTTCTATAGTAAAATCATAGGCAATACATTTAGCATAATAAATACTATGTTTTTTTTTCTTTTTAATCAGCCTGGAAAAGCCTCTTGTTGGATGTAGGCCAGATCTTTCCATTTGCCATTAACCCTACTGGCCCAATGCTTGTTGGTAGGGTCTTACAGTACCTGGTATTCTCAAAAGAGAACCCATCTACAGACCAATGGAAGGGTCTCATGCTCTCCTGAATCTACTACTAATATTCATAAAAAATACAAATACCTAATTATGTAGAATAATGGATCATATGCAATATAGGTGAATAATTCAACTAGAAAAATTTGCCTGGGGGTTCTTGATAGGCTCCAGAGGCGAATATGCAATATAATTGGCCCTGCTCTGGCATCTCATCTACAGTCACTTTCTCACAGACACGCCGTCGCCTCTCTCTGTCTGTTCTACAAATACTTTCATGGAAATTGCTCCGAGGAGCTGCATTCGCTGGTTCCCAGACTTCATGAGTTCATGCATCCCACTCTCACTCTCACCCCTTCACTGTCGAAACTCCTAAATGTAGCCATCTCTTCTACTCCAATAGCTTCATGTCTCGCACCTCTCGCCTGTGGAACTCCCTTCCCTATTCCATTTTCCCTGAGAGCTATACTCTCCAGCTATTCAAGTGTAATGTCAATCGACATCTCCAGTTGCCTTGATCTATCCACTACCCTTCTCCTCATCCTTTCTTCTATCACTCCTATCTGATCTTGCTCTAAATTTTCTGTAACCCCTTGCATCCTAGTGGCTTCCCACCTTGCTTGGGGTGAAATGCCTAAAAAAAAAAAAAAAAATACAATGTATCTAAATACAAATTAGAGACATGCCATAACAAATCATTCTATCTATCTCTCTCTATATATATATATAAAACAGAGCCTGTCTGTGTGATACCTTTTCATTTGAGATCCATCGAACCGATTCTGACTAAACTTGGCAAATACATTGTACAATGTAAGAGATAGGGTCTTAGCATAAAAAATTGATAATTTTTAAAAATCAATAATAAAAATTGATAAAGCCAATCAAAAATCAAGAATTTCAACTTTTTTCCTCCAATCTCGTTCAAACTCAGTATGTAGGTTAATTACATCATGATAAGTTCAATGATACATCATTTTTATTTCTACACCACTGCGTTTAGCAAAAAAACATGGAAAATCACGAAAAACCAAAAATCAATTTCAACACAAATTTTAAACTAAAAACTCCTTCAATTTTCAAGCAATCTAATACAAACTTCACTCAGTTGTAGCCAACAATAAGTTGATTGTTTAACAGTCATTTAATTTGATAATTGAGTTCACTCATATAGAGAAAACCTGCATAAAATAGTGAAAAATGGCAATTTTTACTGGTTTCATTCTTATTTTTTGTTGATCTTTCAACCAATTTTCATCAAACTTAACAATTGCTTTATAAATGTATCCTCTTTCCCTGTTAGCACACTGACAAATTGAATTTCAAAAACTCTAAAATAATTGTGGTCTATTTTACCCTTCATGTCCTTAGCTAACTTCAGTTGAATAAATACAGACTACTTCTGTTATATCAGTAACTGCATTAATTCGAAATGTTTTTTAATGAAAGTACTTTAAAGTAATCAAAGAAGATAAATGCTGTTACATCTAAACATGATGCTGTTTTTGCTCCATTCTAATTAAATACTTTGAACAGCAAGGTATGGCTGTTAATCTTAAATAAACCAACAATGTTATTTTGCAGCAATTTTTAACATGAACTTGAGATTTTTCTTTTTAAAAAGTTGAATAATTTTAGCACATTCAACATTATGAATAAAAAATAGTGAATTTTATTTCATGTTTTTTCAAGACTTAGCATGAGCAAAACATATTCACAGATTTGGATGAACAAAAAAAAGAAAAGCCTAGAATTATATCAAAATCTTCAAACATTTTTCATCCTTTAATAGTCAGTTGTGCTTAGTTTAATTTGTAATGTATATAAATGTATATAGAAAAAAAGCAAATTTGATAAGATAGCAAGGGTCACAAAGCACTGCCTGGGATCCCCAATCAGGCTTGACACCATACCTGATCGGGTGGTTCAGGGAGTAGTACGCACCAATACCACCCTATCAGAGTCATCTACACATTTAATTTACCATCTGCAACAGGAGACCACACAGATGCTGGAAGGATATTGTCTGCCAGCACCTTTAGTAAATTAATCTGATGCTGGAAAATGTTCTGACATTCTGCCAAGACCATAAAAGCTGGAGGGACAAGGTGGCTCTTATGGCTTAATGCTTTCATGGAATGAGATTTAGCAGCAGCAGCAGTATATATTTTCCTCAACAACTAACATTGCTTTAATAAAAATAAATCCTTCCTCTGTTAACATCTTTTGTTTGTTTATTTTTATTCTGAACTAAATTAAGTTCAGTTTCACTCATCAGCACACAACCTGTTTCAGCTTACATCATATTTATTGAATGCCTTTGTGTAATCTATAAAACACAGGTACACATTCTGTATTTGTATTGGTTTTCCTGACAACATTCTGAGCATAAATATTGTGTTTCCAGTGTCTTTGATGAACTCATACTGCTCTTGTCCTATTTCCAGTCTGATTCTGCTGCATGCTCTATCCATCACCACTATAAATCATTAACGTAAGTTATTTTACACTATTGTTCACCCAATACAAGGCCTAAGCAGCACTCAAGGTAGAGGATTCCTAAATAGAGATGTAGACGTGTATAGGAAGAGAGCAAGAATTGCATATTATGAGGATATATAGAATAGATAATGGCTAAACTAAGACTTGAAGAGGTTAAGATTGTAGCGACTAGGGAAGCATTTCCACGGGTGTCCTTCCCTATTGTAACAGTTCTAGGTAAGAAGCTGTATTAAGCTGTATCACTTTGTATGTGACTTCATTTACTATACAGAATGGTTATCCTGCCACTGAATATGATTCTGATTCCTGAATAATAATACGTTTGAATTTCATAGTTGTGTTATCATATCCTGCTATGGCAACAGAAAATAACTTTGAGGGAAATTAACAATAACAATACTGCAATTGAGAGGCCTTGAAAATGAATTCAGTATAAAGGGAAGTAATATTAATAATGAAGTGCTAAAGATTAAATATTCCTTTTCCTCGGCAAAAAAATAGTGGTAAACCTTAGAGTTTTATAATGATTTGTTTGTTTTGCTTCAAGGTTGAATATAATAAATTTTGGTGCTAGTCATTTAATCATGTTAGTGCAGAAAATGGCTAATAAATCTATAGCTATAAGGTTGTAGTAAAGGGTGCTACAGATTTGAAATAAATGAGGCTGTTGTTGGTCACCAATTTATAGTAAGAGGAGTTACTTCTTTTTGCAGCTGAGGTGTAAAACTTTCAAAGTAAATGTAAAATTCCTTGATGTCTTGAACATCAAGAATTTTTACGTATATATATTTTTATATTCAATAAATCAGGAAAAGTTTAATGGACTTATCTAATCAATAGACTCCAGAGTTTCATGTTGAAATGCTCTTCAGGGTCAGATGTTTGATAAATCCATTGAAAATATTATCAGATTTATATTTTTCAAAAGGAACACTAATCATGAATTTCAAAACTGATATTCTGTTATAGTAGGACACACCTATTGTTAATAGACTCTCCCACCTATGATAAGTAGGAGTAGTAATAATAATGAGAAGGAGCTCAGCGAGTGGTTCAGTCAGTCGATGTCAGAGACCGTTAGTCAGATACTAAAAGTACCAGCCACCACAACTAGATCTCTGCGTCATTACCTATTATATCAAGTTCCTAACGTTTTGTATGTCGAACCTTTTTAGGACCAACTTAGTGAAATACAAGCCTCCACTGTGAAACTACTCTACAACATATTCTTAACTCATTAGGAGTTCATTAAAAATGAAACAACATTCAAATTTAGATTTGGTTGGTTGATTCATTTGCTAAGGTTATCAACCCTTTGCAAATTACTTAAAACCAGAAAATGTTTTTAGATTGTAACAATTTTTTTTTGTGATAATAATGATTTAGCAATACATGTCTTACTAATTAACCCATAGCTGGATGGAGGAGAGGTGGATTCATACCTTTCCCAAAAGTATTTGTGCATAAGTGGATATAACAAAGCCAACAGGAATTGGAACTTGGCTCTCCAACTAACAATTCCAAGCCATTATCCATTACACCTGCACATCCAAGCAGTTGGTCACTCATCAAAGTACTAACCCGGCTCAATGTTGCTTAACTTCAGTGATCATAAATTCACATTTAGAACTAGTTAAAATACTTTTTTAATATCACTATAGCAGGAGGTATTTGTTTATTTTGCAATGTAATGGTAGTACCATGCTTGATTGAAATTCAGTTCTTTGATGGTGAGTCTAGAGTTACCTCTCCAGGGTTCAGGCTTGGGTGATAGTATATGGAGGCTGTGCACCATCCAGACCACATGACCCCCTCTCAGACATAGTATCAACAAGATCCAAAGGACATGACATTTGGGGCCAGTTTGGTTGTAGAAGGTTGCCAGTGTTGACAGCTAACTGCCTTTAGGGCTCTGTCACTGGAACTACTTCTTGTGTTACCTCCCCTAGCAGAAACAGATGTAAAAAGTTCCAGTTAATAAAAGATGTCTTCTTATATACACCTCGTGTCTTATCTCTCCCATGTACAAGCCAAGCCATCCTAATCAATGCAAATGCATACTGCTTACTATTAGGATCAACAGAAGATTTTCTGTTTGGATTTACTCCCATAACCTTTTCCATGCTTGGATATGACTACAAGGTAGTGAAGCTTTAAAATCAGGGTTTTCCTTCCTATTGATGGACTGCCTTTCCAAATGGACAAGCTCTATTTATCTGAAGCAGTTGGTTATAAGGTGCCAGTGGTATGCTTTTTCCAGGTTTGAGCTGAACTTCATTGTTAGCTAATATCACAAAATATACATATATACATACTATCCTATATGCAGTTCATCTGAAGTTGTTATACAAATTACATAAAGATCAATAACTGGGATTTGCTTTGAATCTTTTTTGTCAAATTTTAAACTATTAATTTAGACTGTTGATTTGAGGTAGATGTTGTTTGGAGAAAAAAAACAAACTTAGATGCTGGTTTGGAGAAATGACCAAAGACTTATTTTCATTTACAAGGTATGAAAATGTCTCTGAAAAGTGGTATACCGTAGTGTTCAAATGTGTGGTGTATGAGGTGTGAAATAAGAGTGTGAAAAAGGAGTATGCTTAACTCAGCTGACTGCTTGGTAGCTATTGGTTTGGGCTTGTCGCGTTGATAGTAGTCTGTTCTTTTTCTGTGTTCACAGGAGGTCATTTTCACAGCCTAATAATTGAATTGGCAGTCAGCTGTGCTTCAGGTAGCCTCTATAGTTACAATGTATGCATTCTCTCTCTCTCTCTCTCTCTCTCTCTCTCTCTCTCTCCATTCACTGTGCTACTGTCCAGCCTTTCTTATAGCCTATATAAGGGAAATGCACAGACATTTGTAGGCATCTGTAACAAACGAGAGTTGCCTCAATAATGGCCAGCACTTTGGTATATTTGTATGTTTTGAGTAGAGTGTGGCATGTATGTGACTTAGCTAGATGAAAATTGGTTAGAGATATATGCTTTCCAATAATTTGTTGCAGGCCAGTGTATGCGTTTCCTAACTTATTGCAGACATTAGTAAAATTGGTGTTAGGGTTGAGAAATAAACACGTGTGTCTCCTGAAATGTCCACAACAAACATGGCAGACTTGGGATGTGAGTCCACGTAAATAAATGAAGAAAAAAATGACAAGAACCAATATATATGTACAAACAAATGACAATGTATTAACAACAAAGATATACAAGCAACAAGACAATAATGTGTGTAACAAATGAATGTGAAGACATTTTGGGGTGCAAAGTATGTGTAGTGAGTGAATGTACATATGTACGTGTGTGTGTGTATAATTTTTTGCATTTCGTAAAAAGGATCGTGTTCTCTGCAAAAGGATACATATTAGCAGATAAGATCAGAACAGAGTGATAAAAAATATTGCCAAGTATTTATAGTCCAGAGAGCATCTCCTAGGAGCAGTTTTGAAAAGTAGGAGGAGGTAATCTGACAGGCTGTATAAATTTGGTTTTAATTAGTTATCCTAACTATGTGTAAATTGTTTTTCTCCACTACAAGGTGTCACAACAAAATCTGAGTTAAAGTTTTAGGTAGTTTCAACTAGTTTTATTAAAGTTATTAGATGTATTTGCAGGAGAAACTAATCTTTGATCTGACATTCTTTGACCACACAGCTATGAAGAGCTTCATAATCATGCAAGGTTTTATTTGACTTTAAATTTATTTACTGAAAAGGGGAACACAAGTTTGAATTCTGTCAGAGAGTGCATTTTCTTTAATAAGTTTTCTGGAATGTACAGGCTGGTAGACAATATAAAATACTGTTTAAAACGGGGCGTTTTACTCAAATACGGATCTACTAACATTTTTGAAAGTAAAAATATGTTGGATTATTTAAGATAAAAAATCCATTAGTTCTTTAGAAATTTTAGAATTATGAATAATTCTTTTCCAAAGAGTCGTTGCAGTACCGAACGACAATATATAAACTGCACTTGGTTTAATGTCCAATCTGTGATTAATAATGAATAATGCGTTCTTTCAGGAATTTAAAAAATAGCACTTCGAAGAAACAGCAATAAAAGTAACTACCTACTTAGTTATTGCCCTTGAATAAGTTAGTTCACGCAGAGTGACTCCCCTTTAACATTTTCTTAAAATTGAAATTCTTTCGTGAATCTCTTTGGTTAGTTAGTTAACTTCACGGCGTTTCAGCTTACTTAAAAGATAAGATCTCGAATGCTGAATTTTAATGTATTTGAAATACCGATACAACAGGACCTTCTTGTTACCTTGTACTATTTGGCCTTTTGTTGTTCTATTCAAAGTTTAGTGATCCTTTGCAATTTTTTTTGAGTACTTGTTTTACACAGCAGGATGCCTTTCCTAATACGAGTTTACTGTTTACTAATGTTTTTTTCTCGCTTTTTTTGTGTGTGGGGTATAATTTGACGCCATTTCTAGAAAACATCACTTAGATGAAAAAGTCTAAGATCAATTCTGAGTGTTACTAAGGTGGAAAAATTTAATAATTTTTAGTATCACACAAATAGATTGAAGGAGTGGCTAAATACCTTATTTGAATTTCAATTTAAATTATTTCTAATAAATAAACTGAAAACAAAATAATATTTTTGTCTGAGACAAACTTAGAAACTAAAAAATATAAATCATTTGAATTTGAATTTTGACAGGACATCTTCTATTTCAATTTGGCAAATCTGGCAACCCTAATTGAAAAGAATTTTAATATAGAAATGCATTGGGGGTGATTTTATTATTGGAATTCATTGAAAACGATTTTACTATTAGGAATGCATTAGAAATTATTTTTATATGGGAATTCACTGAAAAATAATTTTACTATTAGGAATGCACTGCAAATGTTTTCACTCTAGGAGTGGGTTGTAAATATGTTATTGCAAATAATTTTAGAATTAGGAATGCATTGGAAATAATTTTACTATATGAAAGCATTATAAAGGACTTTAATATTAGAAATGCACTTAAAATAGGGTTTTCTGAATGGTTGAATAAAAATACAGGATATCCTTTGCCAATTTAAATTCAGCTAACTTCTAATTTGCATATACATAGATAAATTGAGATAAAATAACAGAGCTGCATGAGAAACTGAAAAATCTGAAAATTTTTAATTTATTTTAACAGATCTTAATGCAAGAAATTTAAAACATCATGGTAAAGTCTGTGGAAGCTTGAGAGCATGAAAATTTGGTTTTGTAAAAATATTCAGCTCATTCACAAAGGAAAGGAAAAGGAAATATTCCGTTCCATATCTTGGCAAAGTTTTCTGGCTCCTTGGCATCATGACAAAAATCTAATCTGTGATCCATTCGTTTTTTCTTCTTCATCCATTGTCATTTGGGATAATATCATTTGCTGATGTCACTAAAGCTTCTCTTAGTATGTCCCATTTCAAGTTTCCATATCCATTTTGTCAGTCATATTTTCTTTTCACATTGTCTATATATTTTTCCTTCATGTTCGGGTCATTCAAGAGTTGTATTGCAATTTGAGTTCTGTGTTAGGCTTCTTCAGCTTCTATAGAACTCCAGATTCAAACAGACCAGATTCATATATATCCAAGGTGAGGACATATTGCATGAAGAGGAAACATCAAGTCTTGGGTTTTCCCAAATTGAGACTGTGCTGGAGTTTCTTTCTATACCTGGAAAGATATATTCCCAAGGATTGTAAGCTGCTGAAGAGGCAGATTTAGCCTCTACCCAAGCTAAAGAAAGCAATCTCTCTGTTTGGTTGCTGTAAAGAAACTTGTTTGGCTGCTGCTTTCATCACTGTATGGAGTGATGTCACTAAGCAGCTATCATGTGACCCACAAGAAGGAGATAAGTGCCTTCTGTATCCTTACATCTTAATATAGGCTTAAAAGCTGAATCTTTTTAGATTAATAATTTGATATATGTTTTAAATGCTATTTTCATTTTTTTCTGTAAATTGTACATTAATTAAATTTTATTTAAAGTTGATATTAACTAAACAGGGATATTGCATCTTATTAATAATTTTAATTGTGAAAATGTTTTTGTTTTTTTTTTGCAGAAAGTTTATTAATTAATAGAATTATTTCTCCTAATATACCCACTATCATTTGGAACTAATTTGTTCATTTCACTAAATCTTAATTTATATGAATTTAAAAAATTTTTCATCACTAACCATTCTGCCATTTCTTTTTTATGAATTAGAACCTTATAGAAATTTCCTCCTATAAATTCCCCTCTCCAAGTTCTCCACCACCATAACCAGGTATTGAACTCACACTCTTTGTGTCCTGTCACTGGATCTAACTAATACCTTTATTCACTGTGTTATCAGGAGATAACGGATAACTGACATCCATTAGTCATGGCACGTGGAACTAGAACAGTCTACCCCAGTGAGTGAAATAAAGGGTTCAGTTTGACATTCCAACCACCTGAAGAAGGCCAGAGCATACAATGGCCGAAACATTGTAATAAATATGGCGACAAAGATGAGAACAATAATCCGAATAATGTAAATAGTTTACATAATACCTCATCTCAGAAATATAGACAGATACTGAAGATAACATTTATATAATAAAAATAACAAAAGAAGAGTTTAAGAGTTCTTTAGCTAGAAATAAATGGAATACACAATGAAAAATTGTTAATGTATTTGGGTGTGACTTACCTGTGTAGGTGTGTTTGTGTGTGAAGTGTCCACAGCCCTTTTTTACTTCAGTGTGAAAAGTTGATGGCACACACTTTGAAAGGAGGAAAAACAGAAAAAAAAAGAGTTACTTAATGGTTCACCTGTTTTTATACCTCCGAGCTGCTGCTGATAATGTTTATTAAGCCATTACATATTGAATATTATAGCTCTAGTTATCTCTTGAAATTCTGCAGATCTAAAAATATGTTAAATTCTCATAATTTTCCTGTTCCCTTTTTCTTTCCTTTGAATTTTATTATTAATGCATATATTTTTTATAAAGAACATAGATCACAAAAAAGAGAAAGAGAAAAATTTAAATGAGTAAAATAAAAAAAGGAAAGAAAACAATTATGTACTGAGCCATTGTGTGTGTGTGTGTGTGTGTGTGTGTGTGTGTGTGTGTGTGTGTGTGCGTGTGTGATGTGTGCCATATGGTTAGTTTGAAATTTAGGTAGTCCACTGCCGGGTGGCTAACTATCCCCAGAGGGGAAGACTGGATATATCTGCTACTTACTGCTTCCTGTTTCTGCATGAACAAAAAGAGAGGGAGTGAGTCTTTTCCTTTTATAGCAGTGATTGTTACACTATGTAATGAACATCTTGGTAGACAAGGTGGGGGTAATCCCCACACTTTCATCTTTGTTGTTACTATTGTGGAATCTTCCACATTAGCCTTCCACCCCTTTCGAAGAGATATATTCTTCCGTAAAAAAAAGCCTTAACCAATCATCACTTTGTTTCAGTAAATTCAATCTTCTATTGGTTAAGAAACACTAAACTGTAGCAAAGTCAAAACAGATCCATTTTCCTGCCGAAACTCCCTGGAGCCGATTTTTAGACATCAAAGTCTATATAAACAGCCGCATGACTCAGTTCAAGTCAGTCAGTCATCGAGTTTCATGAGATACCACCAAACTCCACACGTGTCAATTCACTGACTCAACATCACTTCAAAATTCTCAACAAACTCAACACAGCACACAATCAACCATTGTCCGCGTGGTAATCAAATTAGAATTGACTTAAAAAGTGAACGTTTTCACTACACAAACAGTAATTGTACAATTCATCAATTTAGCCAAACAGTTAAAGGCAAACAACTCTTCACAACTTAAATTCTAACTAACAAGTAACACACGTATACACACTATTATTTGAATGAACACATTTGAGATTTTTCTTTGCAGAAACCAAATTATTTTAATTTCACTAACAAATCAAAACCATTAACTTTTATTGACTAAATTTCTGCATGAACATTCTTCATAACCTTGTCTCAATTGCCACAATCAACAAACATTCTGTTATCCTTGCATGTATATCTATTGTATATATAAAAATCTCTTTATTGTTGGATCTCTAACCACTGTGTTTTTAGTAATTTCTTGCAATGCAAATTGTCCTTATATTCTTTATTTGATCTACGTGTTGTGGGATAATGCATAATAAGCATGCATAATCTTTGTCTTACATAAATTACCTTCTGATACATTTTCACTCAGCTACAACCTGCAACGCTATCATAATATTTCAGCCATTATACCCTCCACCCTTCTTTGGTTGTCTGTCTATATTGGTAACATTCACAGAGGGAAGTATTTATTTTAACAAACAACATAAAATTTGTAAACAGAGATTCAAAATTTTAAAAACTTCAGTTGTCTTTTACTTGTAAGCATTAAAGTCACAAAGGTATTAGACACAAGTAAATTAACATGATAATGGCTGATTTTGGTAAGATTTTCAAGATATCCTTTTTTTTAATCATTACACCCCAAGTAAGGCGGGAATGCCACTAGTACACAGGAGGTTACAGGGAGTGAAAGTGATAGGAAAGACTGAGTAGAGGGAGGATTCAGGAAAAGACAAATGATGAACAGGATTTAAGAAGGCAGAAGATGTAGTTATCAGGGAAGCAAGTAAATGGAAGAGAGTTCCACAGGTGGGAAGTATGAGAAAAGAAAATGTTGGCATAGAAGTGGCAGTTGCATTTAACTATTTCAGCAGTAAAAAGGTGGGACCTAGATGCCAATCTAGTAGCATGTTTAGATTTTTGTAGTCAAGACACGAAGAGAAAAAGCTTCTCAGAGCAGTTGCTATGAAAATATTTGTAGAAAAGACAGAGGGAAGCCATGCTACTTTGGTGAGAAAATGGCTGAAGTCAAAATGCCAAGTCAGGACTGATTACATTTCAGATCTTTTGGATTTTGTCAATAACCTCAAGATGAATAGCAGGAACACCAGACCAGATATGGCAGAAGTATTCAATGCATGGATTAATAGTAGATTTGTAAATGTGCAAGATGGACTCTGACGAGAAAATTTTTCTGGCACAACACAGTGACCCAACTTTCTTTACAGCATATGCACCTATTGATTTGATGTAGTTACTCCACTTCATCAGTTGAAAATGTTGAGGTCAAGAAGGTGCAGTGTGTTACTTTCTAGGTGTCTAACATCAGCCATATTGATGGCAGGCAGAAAAGGTTCTCTGTGGTGATTAAATGAGAGCAGTATATATATATAACCTTATTAAAAAAACTTAGGGGCAATAATTTTATTTGGAGGTGTCAGGTTTTATTATTTCCACCAAAATATGACAAATTTCTCTCGTATCTTCTCTTAAATAAATAAAAGTCAACTTCTGTCTATACATCTGAAACCCATCTAACTTTGGCCATAGTGTACATAATGATAGCTCTTCATCCCAGAAATTCAAACAGAAGTGTAACTTACATTTGTTTTTACATCCTTTTTGGTAAAATGTAATTACTTTCCCAACACCCAATAAATATAATATTTCCCAACACCCAATAAATATAATATAATTGAGAGTAAATTTAAACAATTCATTTTCTATTAAATTTCTGAATTTTTGTTCACCCTTAATTTAAACTTTCCTCAGAAAATGAGAATTGTCTGCAATAGCAAAAAAAAGTTATAAAAAAAGTTATAATAATATCGGATTTAGCAATGCTAAATTATGCTACGTTTGTGATGAATTTACTATTCAATTTTTAATTTTTTTTTAAATATTTTTCTGGTTCGCTAAGTATCCAATGTAGGATATTGGTTATTAATTCTTTGTAGTGCAGTTAAATGTTAGAGAGCTGTGTACTCACGTGATTATAACAAGCGACTGCTTACAAATTACGACTATGGAGCCACCTCAAGTGTCTCTAAAGGTAAGTAATTTATTTCTTTTTAAGAAAAAATATAATTATTATTGAATCCTTCATTGCTACAATAATCGAAATGATTCAATTATTGGTAATTATCGTCTTCGTTTGTGTTGTCCTATATTCAAGACCTTTTTTTTTTTTTTACCCGATTCATTTTCGTCTTGTTTTGCTAAATTTACGTCTTTTTATTACCGTAAAAAAAAAAGAGCTGTTTTTATTTTAGGTGATGATGTAAAAATGTTTTAGAAATGTATTTTCTATCCAACTTCATAGACATCATAATAATGTCAGTTGGTATGTTACTATTAAATAATTTTAATTAAAATCTATAAAATTTATTTTTCTTAGATCCTTATTTTGGTCTGAGAGGGGAATATGAAATTTAGAAAAATGTGCGCATCATTCATTTTTTTTTTTTTTTTTTTTTTGAAAGAACCAAACGAAAATGTTGAATATTTATTTTTTACTTAATTTTAAATTCCGTTTCTTTCTAATTTTTTTTTTTTTTTTTCCTGGAAAATCTTTTTTTATTTAGCTTAGAATTCTTCTTTTTTTTTTTTTTTTTTTTTTTTTTTAAAATCAGTGGCTTTTTTTGCCATTAAAAGCAATATACAAAAAAATGACGACGTTACTTAAAAAGAAAAGGAAAAAACTGATATAAAAGCAAAATGTTTACAAACTTGACATTTTTCTTTTGTTTGCATTTGGTGGGAAGGTAGAGCCCGCATAAATCGATTTTTGAATAAAACGTGTCACAGCGTGTATATTTTTTTTTTAAATGTCACCCCCCCCCCAGAAAACAAAAACATTGAGAAGAAAGTTACATTTTTATTACTAAAGGCTTTATGTCTCTCCGTCTATTGTATTTTTCTTTGACCAGTGTTCTCTGCGGACTTATTCGGGTGTTTGCCAGTTATAGCGACCGAAACCTTCTTTCTGACAACAAAACCATTAAAAAAAAAATTCCCCCACACAAAAAAAAAAAAGAAAAAAAAAAAAAAAAACTAAGCAAAATAAACCTCTGTCCCATAATTGTTGTGACATAGTGTGTGTGAAATGTGTATGCAAAAATGTAACAATTATTATGGGACAGATAGTAACTAAAACTTCGTCGGGAAAAAATCAAACGAGAAAGTCTCTCAAACAAGAAACGAATTTTCAGGATGAAAAACTGAAAAAAATAAAATATAAAATTTAATCTTGAAGTAGTCGGAATTTTTTATTTATTTTATTTTTAAAATATAAAAATATACATAAATAAAAAAAAAATATTTTTTTAAAATACAGTTTGACATTTTGCATAAAAATGTACACAGCGGCGTTGGTAATATAAAAATAATTTATCATCGTCACAATTAAAAAAGAAACGTTCAATAATGTTAAAATTTAAAATTGCAATTTATTTACAATGAATATACATATTTTTAGAAAAAAAAATTTTAAGCTAATTTTTGTGATTGTATCTTTTCATCTTATTTGAAATAAACGGATGTCTGATATATTTTTTCTTTTTTAACCTTTAGCACTCTGCATTATTAATATTACTTCCCACTGCACTCTTTTTCAAGGGCTTTCAATTGCAGTATCCTTATTGTTAAATTTCACACAGTTGTTTTGTTGCCATAGAAGGATATGACAGCACATCAATAAAATTCAAAAACACTATTGTTCAGGGATCAGTCAAATACAGAGTGATAAAGGTTAAAATAATAAATGTCATTCATTACTCATAGTTTGCACTACAGGAAAAAAGGAAGTACCATCATGAGAGGCTTGCAACATTGCATTTGTGTGAGAGGGATTGTAGAGTAGAAAATAAATCATCGCCCACAAGGTCATGTAAATGGTTTTGAACTGTCAAAGATGGAAAGAGAGTCAATACTCCAGCCCAGAAGATGGTAGCAACTTTCCATTTTTGTCCTATATGTAAAGATAGAGCCATGGCAGGTGGTGTGACCTTATTACAGCCTCTATTGATCTTCAGTGGTTGCCCCCACATAGTGATGGTTTCATGACAAAGTTTAATATAACTTTGTGTGTTGCATCCATCGGTCTTGAGGAACCTTGTATCTGCACCCAAAGAGTTAAGCCTCAGCTGCTGATAGCGGTGCAGCATCTGTTATGGCTGTACAGGCCCATGCAGTAGTAACAGTTTTGATTGCAATGAATGCATATGAAGACACTCTCCCCTGATATCACCTTGTTTTTTTTTTCCATCAAGCACACTTCCCCCAGCAGCAAATTGTGTCTCCAGTGTGAATGATCATTAGCGACAATTTCCCACCTCTCAATGTCCATGTCCATCGCCTTTTTCAGACATCCTTGAAGTGAAGATGAAGTCGCTCTTGTATCTTCTTTCTGGTGGCCAGTTCCTCGTACAGAACAGCCTTTGGAATCCTCCCATCCAGCATATAATGTATATGTCCAAGCCAGCTATAATTGCAAACATACAGTTTGAAATGTTTGTCCTTTCCTATCACCTCAGAATGTAGGTGATCATGGCACTCCACAATTTCCTGTCCTTTGTAGCTCTTAATAAATTTTGCTTTTTTTCTTATCTCTTCTAAAACCTGTTCTGCCATCCATTTACTCAAGCTCATTAGGTAGGTTAGCGTTGTTTTCCTCTGTTCCTCTTGCCTTCAATTTGTCTTGTGAGTATCAAATTTTCAATAGTCTCTTCCTGAGCTTCAGTATAAATGTCCTTTTCATTTCCATTTTCTGATAGTTCACAAAAGCCACTCAAGGTAGAGGGTTATTGAGTGAAATTGTTGAAAGGGGAAGTAAGATAGTATTATAAGGACAAGTAGAATAGATATCAGTTGACCCTGGATATAAAGAGACCAAGATTGTTGTATCCAAGCCAGAATAGATAACAGTGTAACAGTTGGAGCAGTTGACATCAGCCTACCTCCCTTTTGAGACAGAATACTGATACTGTAATCAAAGGTGAGGGGAATTCTTCTGTACAAAACATAAATATTTTAAAGGAGATTAAAATAAAAAAAAAAGATTTAGCACTGATTACAAGCTGTTTGAAGTAGGATCTTCATTTCCCATTTGGTGTCAGGCTTGTTACCAGCTTTAAATATCTACCAAGATTGCACTGATTAATTGGGTTACAGCATTTGCCAATTAATTGGTTTTCATAATCGGTCATCCTTGTTTATTAGATCAGAGAAATTTGATTCCCAGCTTTAAGAAACATCAGTTATATATATATATATATATATATATATATATATATATATATATATATATATATATATTTTATGCAAATTTAGGTAATCCGTATGGGTAGACCTGAGGAGGATGATATCCAGAGAGCTCAATGCAAAATTCAGAGTAGATATGTTTGAATAAAAGACAGACCACGTTAAGATTCCATGTAATAAGCTATTTCACCATAACCCCTTTAACAGGGTTCTGGATCATCAGACTTTACTTCCAAAAGCTAAAATGAAAAGAAATTCACACATTTTTTACAGACCTCATCAAGTATACGCAAAGTTAACGAAGTGGGGAAGTGAGGTGGGAGAGAGGATATGAGTGTCATATGTATCATTTTAGTTTCCTATTTTAACACCAGTGTGTCGGCTAGATGTTGCTCAAATTTAACACGTCTTGTCTCTAGATAATGGTGGCTAAGGGGTGAATGATAAGAACGACATTAAAGGAAGACGTTACAACAAGCCAAATAAATTACACAACAGGTTTCATTCAAATTTTTAGACGTCACTTCTGAGTGTTGACTTCAATGTTTTATATATATATATATATATATATATATATACTCATATAGATTGTGTTTAACATGAAACAGTCTGTCACTTATATATATATATATATATAATAAGTGACAGACTGTTTCATGTTAAACACAATCATCAGTCCATATATGTTGTTTTTTCTCAACTATATATACGGGTCAGTGATGCATTGTGGGTAGTCTAACAGTTATTTTGGTAGGAGTAGTTTACTAATTTGTTTGTTTTTGTTATTTTTATTTTTTTTCACTTTTCAAATCAGAAGATGAGAGAGAAAAAAGAAAAGAAATTTATTTGCCCCCCCCTCCCGATCTTCCCCCTTTTTTCTTTTCTTTTTTTCTCTGTCTCTCTCTCTCATCTTATTTTTAAGTTTAGATTATATTGTCCTTTATTGTGTGTAGTGTCACCACAAATGTATTCACCCATTTCTGTTGTCGGTTTTTAATTTAATTTAGGTCAGCGATTCAGTAATGAATTATGCATCGGAAAATAATTCATATTTATCCGTATCTTAGTCATGTAAACTGTCATTTAGCTCTTCTATTTAAAACTTCTCTCTGTTAAATTTTAATCCCCACCTTCACTTTTAGGCCTTTCTGTTCTTTTGTCTGTTACCCCCATCTCTAGAGCTTTCATTTACCTCTCACTTTTGTCCCCCACTCTCATACATACACTCTCACTAAATTTTAGGTTTTATTCCCAGAGTTATTTTTTCTGATTTCTTTTTGAATTTGTAGGTCTGATGAATTGGATCATAATTACGATTCCAATGTAATAAATTATAACCATGGAATATTAGTGTTTAAATCTTTTTATTATATATATATATATATATATACCAAAGTATATAATTGGTATACACGGAATGAATTCCAATAACCAACAATTACTATTCTTAAAAGAGTGCTCAATACAAAGTAGAGCAGATATAATTATTTTTATAAAAAAATTTATAACATAAGTATGTTATAAAATCACTACAAAAATAGCCATTTTGTTTCAACACACTCTGTGTCTTATCAAGTGATGGTGTTGAAAATAAAATAAATGGTTTTAAAAGTTTCAGATGAATTAACGATCCTACACTAGGGGAGAGCATTGTTACAAAAGCTAGAATAACCAATCAAAACGAAGTACAGAAAGATTCAAAAGCTTGACAACAAAATCCTGCTATTATAGCTATTTAGATCTTTAAATACGTGTAATATTAAAAATAATTTTACTAACTAATAATTATAAATTTATATGATAAAATTTAATATTAAAATTAAAACTGGCAATTTTAAAAATCCAAATTTAATCACTATTAAGTTTAAAAACTACAAAATTATTGAGAAAAAAAAAAAATATATGTTTATTCAATTCATTTCTTCATTGAAATTACGTCTGACAAGACGAAAAGCTACAATTCGTCCGGTCATCTGATAATACATGTATATATTTTTTTTTTTTCCGTTTTTATTTTAAAGTTTGTGAATATGGTCTTAAACTCACGCGTGACACAACAAAAAAACACAATCAGATTATAATACATACGCATCCAGACATAATTAGATACATACACACACACACACACACACATAATACACACACACTTAAAAAAAAAAAAAAAAAAAAAAAGGAAGAGGTGGGGGAATACATGAACAACTCCACAGCCCTTTACGAAAAAGGAGACGTGGAAACTAACACTTATACACACACACAGTTAAATGTGAATACACTCTACATACACATAGATACCGATATATACACAAACATACATCCACAATGGCATAGACATTGAGAAATCACAACCAGTAAATATTTCAGACTTAAATAAATGCTAACCACTTATTGAATTATAACTTAAGGGAGCAAATATATAAAGATAAAAATGTTTAAAAATAATATTATTTAATATATTAAAACGAAAACTCTAAAACAATAAATATCAATAAAAATATATATATATTATTAATCATAAGTTGATAATAGTTTCATTATATATTTGGCAAAGAAAAACAGGATAAAGAAATAAAAATATATACATATATATATATATATATATATACACGGCAACAAAAACAAATTAACACACATAAAAAAAAAAAAAAAATATATATATATTCATACATACATATACGTACAGAAAATACACACGAATAAATATATAAACATAAACATATACGTACATATACATATCTATGATAACAAGTACATATGTACGTACATATACATATAAACCTAAATACACACACATATATACACACATAGACTTTTATGCACACATACTTAGATATATAAAAAACAGTCATGATATACCAAAGTTTCCATACCTACACATACACACAAACTCATACATAATAGGTTCCAACACACACACCTATATATATACATACACAAACATACATAAATATATATACACACACATATACATATCTACAAATAAACATATATATATATCCATAAATATATCTACCTGCAATAACAACCACCCATATATACATGCATACATAAAAATACAAATAACTTTCAACCAAATACATATATAAACGAACTAACATATAGATACATAAATATACCTTCAAACACCAACACACAGCAATATACATATAGTCTAACATACAAATATATAAACACATTCATACAAACAGAAATATACTTAAATATAAATACACATACACAATAAAATAGGACATACAGATATATATACACATATATTTTAAGTGTGTGTGTATATTTGTGTGTGTGTGTGTGTGTATGTATCTAATTATGTCTGGATGCGTATGTATTATAATCTGATTGTGTTTTTGTTGTGTCACGCGTGAGTTTAAGACCATATTCACAAACTTTAAAATAAAACGAAAAAAAAAAAATATATACATGTATTATCAGATGACCGACGAATTAGCTTTTTAATTCTTGTCAGACGTAATTTCAATGAAGAAATGAATTGAATAAACATATATATTTTTTCTTTTCTCAATAATTTGTAGTTTTTAAACTTAATAGTGATTAAATTTGGATTTTTAAATTGCCAGTTTTTAATTTTAATATTAAATTTTATCATATAAATTTATAATTATTAGTTAGTAAAATTATTTTTAATATTACACGTATTTAAAGATCTAAATAGCTATAATAGCAGGATTTTGTTGTCAAGCTTTTGAATCTTTCTGTACTTCGTTTTTGATTGGTTATTCTAGCTTTTGTAACAATGCTCCCCCTAGTGTAGGATCGTTAATTCATCTGAAACTTTTAAAACCATTTATTTTCTTTTCAACACCATCACTTGATAAGACACAGAGTGTGTTGAAACAAAATGGCTATTTTTTGTAGTGATTTTATAACATACTTATGTTATAAATTTTTTATAAAAATAATTATATATATATATATATATATATATATATAAATTCATTCTATGGAATATCTGATGATTGCAAAAGTGTGAAACCCAAGGTTACAAACTACTATCCATGCAACTGAATGTGTTATCTCTATCACAGATACTGAGCAATTTCCACTAAGTACCGTGCATTTAAAAAATACATACTTATATATATATATAATGAATTTAAATTTTTCATATATACTCTATCACAGCTCATCAGTGTGGCTAGACATGTGATTGCTTCAAGCCGGGATCAGAACCCAACCAATTTGATATCAGTTGGAGACTTTCGCTCTTAGGCCATCAGTGCATGCTATGGAGAAAGGGAATTTTTAACGCATTATATACAATATATAAGCATTACTGACTACCAGAGGGCTCAATTCATAGTGAAGAGCTTTTAGCATTAATCAGTAGTAGTCGACAAATTCCCTTTATTCCAAAGTGCTCAACCTATGAAAGGGAGCATATAGAATGAATTTACATTTTTGATATCTATGCTGATGACATAAGTATTTACTGTTGTCTTAGTGGTAAGTCTAATCAGTTCAATAAGGTCAAGTTAGAAGCTGATCTCAAAAGTGACCTTTAATCTGTTGTTATATGGGGTCAAAAGATGGCTCATTAATTTTAACACTTCCAAAATAAAACTGCTCTCTTTCAATCATTTTAGAAAATCTTTTTTGTCTTCCATCAGCATGGCTGATGCTAACCTCCGGGATAGTGGATCATTGTACCTTCTAGGGCTAATTTTTCCCACTGACATGAAGTGGGATGATTATATTGAATCAATTGCTAGGTCTGCTGCTGGGAAAGTTGGTTCAATGTATTCATGCTAGACAATTTTTTTGCTATAATTTATCTTAGATTTTTATAACTCTACCATTTGTCTATGTATTGAATATTGTTGCCACATCTGGTTTGGTGCTTCAGCTATGTATTTCAAGATTGTTTTATAAAATCCAATGAAGAATCTGTAATATTATCAGTCCTAACCTGGCATCTCGTCTTCAGTCACTTTCCCACCACCATAATGTAACTTCTCTGTCTCTTTCTTATAAACATTTCCATGGTAATTGACTTTCCTTTTTTGGTACATTGACTTTACAAATTTAAGCACAGTGCTAGGTTGGCAGCTAGGTCTCCTGATTTTACTGTTGAAATTGTTAGATGTAACTATAAGTTCTATGATAACTGTTTCTTCTCTCACACTTTTTGCTTATGGAACTCTCTTCTGGCCTCTTGCTTTCCTGTCAACTTTGATCTTCAAAAATTTAAATACAGTGTCAATTGTCATCTTCTGTCTTCTTCATTCCTGTTCTTTTCTTATCCTTTCCTTAATAATTCATTTTTTTCTCATGTTTTCACACCCAGTAACCCCTTGTGTCTGAGCGGTTTTATCACCTTGCTTGATGTGTAATGATTTAAAAAAAATAAAATAGTATCCTGACAGTTTTTTTTTTTGTGTGTGTGTAGGGGGTCAATCTTTATTAGTAATTAAATTATTGTTTATCAAGAAATTAATCTGTGCAGTTCAAATAGCAACATTTTTATACTCTGCTCATCTCACAAACCCAGTGGATTAATTCAAGTAATCCAGCGACTTGACTCGAAGAGTTGTGAGTTCAATACCTGGCTACAGGGATGAACAAAAACTTGGAGATTTGAGTTACTAAAGGGAAATAACTGAAACTGAGATATCCAGAAGAGGCATGGCATGTAGAACTAGATCAGTCTACCCTGGTGGATGGAATAAAGGGTTCAGTTCAAAATTCCAATCACCTGAAGATAGCTGGAGCGTACAACTAAAACATCATAAATATGACAACAAAGAGGACAACAGTCCAAATAGTGTAAATAGTCACAAGCCTTTATTAGTGAGTTTGATTTTGCATCAGTATTCAGCAAAAGCAGCCTTATGTTAATGGTAAAAGTAATGGTAATAACATCAAGCTCAAAACATGGACATTAATTTTCTTTAATTTGTTTATTCATTTACTAAGTTTAACTTTGTCTGGCACAGATCTACAAATCTCTGGTCACATCGTGAGAATTAAATTTATTACGATGGTTTGCTAGACTAGGTTATTCATGGCAAAATGCTCATAGTTTGGCACAAAGATACAAGTATAGAACACCCAGTAAGTATTAAGCTCACTACAACATTGTAATAATTTGCTAGACTAGTTTCTTAAGCCATTGCTTCATAGCAAAATGTCCATATTTAGTCTGGCACAAGGCTATGAATCTAGGGCACCCTGTGAGAATGCACTCACCATAGTAGTAATGGTTTAACTTACTAATCACTACAGCTTAGCAAGGTAGTCATAAGCTCATTCATCTATGTAGACTCAATAGACAGCTGAAAATTCCAACCCCATGAGAGTAGGACGTGATACATGATCAGTTTAAATTTCCCAGTCCTCATGATCAGTGTTGCAAAGGGGGCAATATACTCTAGCCCTCTCCTTTTTGTGCAATGAAGAAGTTTTGCCTTAGGGTTGGAGTGTTATGTTTTCTTCTTTTTTTTTTTTTTTTTTTTTTTTTCTCACATTCTGGTAGCATTGTTGAAGAGAAAGAATAAATAATGTACTTTTATACCAGCCCAAAGGCCAGGATTGGGTGGGGTCTGCATTGTACCAGAGAATAAAGATCTTTAAAAAAATATATACAGACTTATTAAAGACATTTAATTCTTTTTTAATCATTTCAACCCAAGCAAGGTGATGATATTGCTAAGACACAAGGGAGTGAAAGAGAATGAGAATGTGGCATATCCCACTTTACTCTGCTAAAGGCGCTTGTTACAGGGCACTCTTTAAGTTTATAAAAAGGCAAATATGTTCTCTCTCTCTCTCTCTCTCTCTCTAGCTCTTTTTAACTCTTGCTTCCAGATGTAGTCGAACATAGAATAAGAATGTTGTTGACAGAGCAAGTTTGCTTACTTGATCCTCTGTTGACTTTTCAACTCTCTCACACACATGCAAACAAGCACATTCTTATAGCTAGTTTTAATGTTTTTTTCCCTGTCATTACAATTGTGTACAAATCAAGTATATCTTGGTACACATGCAAATACTTTTTTTTAATACATGCATTGTCCTTTGTTTTAGATTCATTGTTTTGTGGTTTTTATTTTTAACCAGACTCACATGAGTCCACTAATATTGTTTGCGGGACAAATGTTCCAGGAACCCATAGTTACTATAAACTGACCACACACTCCTATCAATAGTCTAAAATTCCACAACAAATTGGTGACTTAGTTTTACCCAAACATCATAGTAACAACCCACAACAAGATGTCTTTAGAAGGGACTGGAAAGCCGATCCTAAACAGGAAACAAGGGATAAAACTCTGTTCAAAAGACCAGGGAGGTGTGTGAACCAGACAATGGGTATAATTACCTGGCCTCTCTGCTAAGGCAAGAGGTGATACAAGGTAGTTTTAACATGAGGAGTGCCATACACATATATACAATTCAAAGACAAAAATTTTTGCCCAGTCCTCATGTGCATTGTCACACTGGCATTGATATTACACCAACCCTACCTCTTTACTGCAGTGAGAAAGGTGCTGAGGAGAAATGTTTACTTCACTTCGAGTACAAAAGTTAACTCCTGTTTCAGAGTCAAACCTATTTACTTCTATTATTCAATTTAAAACCTGTTTGATTGTTCATTCTATCATTGTCTGCTTCGAGTTGTCACTGTTTTTTATTTTAAAAGAAATTTTAATTATTGTATTGTCTTATTATCATTGCTATGTTTACACACACACACACACACATATATATATATATATATATATATATATATAACCCTTTAGTATTCAATTAGCGAAATATCAGCTGTTAATGTACAATCTACTGTAACCTGCCTCATATATACTCTGCCATAATATGATGACCTCATCACAAATGACATAGGAAGTCAGGCAAGCAGTGAAACTTTGAGAGTGGATATTTATGGAGTGGGTTTGAACTTGTTGAATGTTAAAGGGTTAAGGCTCAAAATTCTAGACTCAGGATTATTCCATAGGACAATAACACAGTGGATAAAAAGTATTGGTTTGTGGATTTGGTGACCTGGTAATTGTGAGTTCAATTCCTAGGTTGGGTAGTCTCAGTTGAAACCAGGTGATCAATAATTGAGCAGTATTAAATAAGAACAAGGTATCCCAAGGATTTATGAAAACAATCTACTCTTGTACATTAAATAAAGGGTTCAGTTAAAAATCCCTGTAAGTTGCCTATATTGGCAAGAACCTGATGAAGGCTGGAGGGCACAACAGCTGAATATTGTGATGATAATATAGTTAGAAATACAAAACCCATGGTGAATATAGTCAAGCATGACAAGCAGCAGCAATGTTAGTACCAGGAAGAGTAGATTTAATGATAACATTCAACACGTCAAACCCACCCCGTAAATATTGGCTGTCAATCTTCAACCTGCTGTAACCTGCCCCATCTATATTCTGCCATAACATGATGACATCATTGCAAGTAACACAGGAAGCCATGCAAACAGTGATAATTATGTCTGTATCTCATTGAAACACCAAAGTTAAACAATATTGAACCTGGTCAGTACCTAGATGGGTGACCACTGAGAAATAGGAGGTGTTGTAAGCTTGGATGTGTGTATGGTGTAATAGATAAAAGCTCAGAATGAGAAATCAGTTTGAATTCTAGTCAAGTTTGTTATATTCACTTATGTGCAAATACTCTTGGGGAAAGTATGAATCCACCTCTTCTCCTCCCAGCTATGGGTTAAATAGTAAGCCTTGTATCAGAAAATCATTACTATCTCCATAAAATTCTTACAATCCCAAAATATGCTTTAGCTTTAAATAACCTGTGAAGGCTAAGCCATAGAAAATGAATGAATCAATCAATAAAACACACACACATACACAAAAAAAGAAGCAACATCTATTTAGGGCAATAGTGCTTCAATCCTCATCTAAATACTCTACTTTGAACCTCACATTTGCTATTCCAGTGTCACTTTCACTTTCTAAAATGGTAGGCAAAGCCATCTTTTGGGATCACCATCACTATCTTATCATATTCTCTTTAATCTCGTCCACGATCTGAACTCTCCCTTTTAATAGTGATTTGACTTTTGGGAAAAGCCAGAAGTCACAGGCAGTTAAATCTGGGCTGTAGTAGTGCTGACATGTGATGTTTTTTCCAAAGCCCTGCACAAGATATGAAGCAAGGGCAGGTGTGTTATGATGAGACAATCATGCAGTAAACAAACTCACAATGTTGTCTCACTGCTGACTGAATAACTCCATGGGAGAATCCCTGTTCATGCATGGTAAGGTCTCTTTTGACTGTTTGCCAACTTACATCAAGACTATATAATCTCAAAATATTCAAAATGGCTTGATATTTTTTCAGTAAACTTCATATCATCAACAATAAGCACAAAAACTTGTCAACCAGCTTAGCTTACTCATTCATTGTCATATCAGTCTTTTCATAATTAATTTTAATCTTTAAATTCAGTCATTGCAATATATATACTTGCATCTATGTATATATGTGAGCCTGTGTTTGTTTCTGTCTGAATTTGTGTGAAGTAGTTCTGTATATGATGATAAACTACATCTAGCAGCAAGTCCACTGATTGGGAGATCAGAGGCTTTGAAGAGCGTGCAACTACCTCTTAATTGTTGCTGTTTCTGGCAGTGGTAGCACCTGTTAGGGTCCCAGCTATGGGCAAATAGTGAACACCCCCAAACAAATTCAAAACATGATGAATGTATAAAAATACAAGCAATATATTTTTATAATAAAAATACCACTAAGTGATGCGAAATTGGAGTTTTTGAGGAGGTTGGAACCACCTCTTAATTGAGGTTGTTCCCAAGTCCACCCTGTTGAGGAGTGTGGAACCACAACTTAATTGCTGTTGTTCTCGGGTAGCACCTATTAAAGTCCTAGCTATGGTCAAAATGTGACCCCCCCAAAAAAAAAACCCTATGAAAGTATAGAAATACATTTTTATAGTAAAAATACCAGCAATGTATTTTTGTATAGTAAAATTACCAAACAATACCTATTTATAGCAAAATGACCGGCAATACATTTTATCAGCAATTGAAGGTATACAATTGCATTCAAAATATATTTAGTTGAAACTATAAAATTGCCTTCAAAATACTTACATTTTGACATAAAATAAACCATAGAGGTTGATATGCCATTAAACAAAATCAACCGACCACCATTTGTGAGAGGAGGAATTATTATTATCTACTGTTTTTTATTTGAACTGTTATACCCACCTGGGTTATTACAGTTACATTTCATCCATTGTAGCTTCTGGTCTTCTTCAGGTAATGGTTATGGTGCAATTAGCCATTTCCATACAGGAAACATTCAGCATTCATTGATTGAACAGTTAACGTTACCATTGGTTGAAATTTTAAAAAATGTAAAGCTCAATAACAGTTATAGCTTTCTCGTATTGACTGGAGATTACTTCCAAATTTTGTTTCTGGAGTAATGTGGAAATTAATAACAAGGAGGCATAAAAGATTATCCCTTAGCATGGACAGATTAATGAGAACAGTTTACCCCTATGGATTGAATAAAATTCTAAAAATGTTACCAAGTATCATAGGCACATGAAGAACACTGCAGGATACAATAGACAAAATGTGACTATAACAATCAAGATGCAGACAACAATTCAAATAAATCAGTCTATAATAGTATGTGCATGCATGGGCTTACATTTAAATTTACATTAACTTTGAGTGTAATATTTTATGCTGTCATCATCTTCTGGTATGTTTTATACTTCAGCATACTTTTGGCAGTGGTACTTCCTGCATTTCACAAATAATTTCTTTGCTCCTCTCCCTACATTTATATCATGTTACATTGGTGGAGGCATCAGGACTATGCAAGTATTGTTAGAATGAGCTCTCAAAAAGATTACCAGATAATCTGTATTCACTCACTACTGTATATTTTTCTCTGTGTGTGTCTCTCTCTCTCTCTAATATATATATATATATATATATATATATATATATATATATATATATATTATTATTGGTAAATATACACATACAATCATATATCTAAAATAAATATATATACATGCATGCATATATATTTGTATAAAAAATAAATCTAAGAGAATAGAATCCAGGTAGAAATCAATGTCCGGGACAGAGTAAGGATATAATAAAAAGGCTTAAACACTAATATTCCATGATCATAATTTATTCCATTGGAATCGTAAATATTCCAATGGAATAAATTATGACCATGGAATATTAGTGTTTAAGCTTTTTTATTTTTTATATATATATATATATATATATATATAAGTTGTTGACATGGCTTATTTTGAAAATCTACTAAATATTATAAATCGTAACATTGTTATATGCAGTATATG
Source organism: Acanthosepion pharaonis (assembly GCA_903632075.3). Classification (NCBI taxonomy): domain Eukaryota; kingdom Metazoa; phylum Mollusca; class Cephalopoda; order Sepiida; family Sepiidae; genus Acanthosepion; species Acanthosepion pharaonis. The sequence continues at coordinate 93,832 of CAHIKZ030005487.1, read as the reverse complement.
AAACTAATGACTAGAAACATATTTTAAACTTAGCAAATTGCTTTAATTACAATTATTTCATTAAACAATGAAACCCACTAAAGTAAATGAAAATGACCTAAAAATCTTGCTAAGACAGATCATTGGGTTATCATACTTGGTCTTTTATGGCATTTCTCAGGACAATAGAAATTACATGGTGGTGTCCAACTCCTCTTCAGGTATGCAAGAAGTTGTATAGGATTACATTGCATCAGCATCAGGAAGTACACACGCACATATGCCCCAGGAGGAACATCTTTTTTCCATGTGCTAATACATTTTCAAGCAAAAGGGAGAAAGAGGAAGGAAAATGTTTCTTTTTATAGGCTTAAACAGCACCACCTACTGGGCATTTGACGAAGCCAAGTGAGAATAATAAAGTTTTCAGCTAGAATCATGGGAAAATGTATTTCTTTTTTTTTTTTATTATTATTCATTATTATTATTTTACTTATTGATTTTATTTCATTTTAGATATGGGAAAAAATGTATGACAAAGTGAAAAAAGTTTGTGTTTCATCCAATAAAATCCTAAAGGTCAAAACACAAAAAACTTTTTCTGCTTTGTCATGCATTTTTCCCCAATATTGTTCTTGATATATAAAAATTTAGATATTGTTATGTCACGGTTAAATATGTATGTTTTTAGAAATTTCTGAATGCTAAGTGTTTAAGTATATAAATGTACATATGGATGTAGAAGTTGATATGTTTATACAAATATATAAATCTACATATATGTACAGGTGTAATAATGGTTAGTTGCTTGTTTCTGCTTGGGTGACTAGCTAATCTCTGTTGCAGAACCCTCTTGACACACTTGTTTGCTCAACAAGCAGTCACCTTCTAGCTAATGTTATGATGATGAGCAGACCTTAGTTACAGCTTCTGGGAAGGGGAGAGAGAGAGCACATGATCTGGCATGATGAGTTGTTGAACTAAAACTCTGTTATGATGACTTGTGACTTTGTGCTAGCACAGCCATTGACAGTGTCCATAGTTTCATCCACCCAATTTCACTCACAAGGCTTGGGTTAAACCATGGTATAGTGTTCAGGTCATTCCCAACATTGCCACATGCTGGAATCTTCTCCCTGGGTCAATATTATCAGTAAGTCACTTATTTTATAAATCAACCATAGTGAGGCTCAAACCTGGTTCACATGGTCAGAATGTTAATGTTCTAACCCAGGGATGTCCAACCCACAGGCCTCACTGCAGTCCACTTAATATTTTCATGCAGCCCACTGTACCCTAAAATATTTAGGCATATTTTCATTTACTTTAGTAACGTATGTTGAGAAAATTATTCTCAGATAGTGCTAGTAGGTTCACTTCCCTATTGCACTAAAAGGAGACAGGACAAAGGCCTTTGCTGAGACACACTGGCTGGTGTGTGGGGCAAGAACTAGAGCTAAATAAAAATTATTTAACTTATGTTGTTTTTTTTTTTTTTTTTTTTCTCTGGGTCATGTGGTGAAGTCCTTGGACTCCTGCTTAAACCTCTAATGTTAAACTGACCTGTGTCAAATTTTCTGTTAATGGGGCAGTAATAAATAAAAGGATATACTTTGATGTTGTAATGATGTAAATGGTGTCAATTTTGGATTAAACAATGAAAAATTTTGTGGGCATGGTCTGTTTAAAAAATTTTACACTTTGATGAATGACTGTTTTATTTAATATTTTTTACAAAGTCAAGGGATAGTGACTTCAAACCCCTGCAGAGGGATTTAGAAAAGATAGTATCAGTGTTCAGTTATGCTATAAAAGATAGTATCAGTGTTCAGTGATAAAGAATGGGAACATTTAATTGGGCGGATGAAAAAGACTCATTTTCCTTTCTTTCTTTTTTTTTCTTTTTTTTTTTCTAAGAGTGTCAGGCATTTTTAGTGACTTTGAGGCTAGGTCTAATGCCAAGTGGAAGGAGGCTAATTTAAATTTATTCTTTATTTCTTTCTAGTTTCAGGTATATAATACAGATATAGGTTTATCTATATATTCCTTTTGTTAACGTAATAATTTAAATACTTTCAATGCACTCTAATTATATTAATAATTATTTAGTTAACTTTAACTTTATATTTTTAATAACCCAGCATTTGGTTATGGCATCTAATGCTAAGAAAATGATAGAGAAAATTCAATATCCTATGGACAAAAATATTTTGTAATTGAAACATGTAGCAATATTATCTACCCCATTTGTCATGATAGAATCATCAAGGAATATAATATTAAGCATCACTATGCTGTCAAGCATGATTTGAAATATAATAAATGAAGAAGAAAAATGAAAATAGATGAATTAAAGAAGCAGTTTGTTTCTCAACAAAACATTCTCCAAAAATCTGTTGTTAAAACCGATACATGTACAAAAGTTATCTATTCAATAGCTGAAAAATTGACTTGGAAGGCCAGACCACTAATAGATGTTGAATGAATTGCTTGATTCATTAACAGCAATTATGTGCTCAAAAGTTAAATATGAATCAGTTGATGATAGATATTGTGAAAGTTGTGAATTCTATCAGAACTCGAGGCTTGAACGATCATGAGTTCCAAAAAAATACTTGGAAGAAGTTGGCAGTGAGTATGAAGATGTTATTTATTTCTCAAAAGTCAGATGTCTCACTAAAACAGCAACTTTGGAAAGATTTCAATTATTGTTACCTGAAATAAGAATTCATGTAAAGCAAGAAACAAAATGTAGATTTTTTTTAGAAGACAATGTTTGAATGATCTTTCCTTCTTAGTAGATATCACTGAAATCTTCTCTAAACTTAATTTGCATTTACAAGGAAAAGACCAGTTATGTTACTCAATGTTTGAGTGAATAATAGGTTTTACTAAGAAGTTAGAATTTTTAATAACACAATCAAAAGCCAGTGAAATTGTGCAATTTCAGAGTTTATTAAAAAGGAAAGAAGTTTCTGGGAACTTTGAAAAATACAGTAAATTATGAAGTTTTGTTAACCAGATTTTCTGACCTCATAAAAATAGAAACTAAATTAAAATTGTTTAATTATGTGGAAGTACTAACTGAATACCAAGTTATAAAACATTGAGCTTCAAAGCAGGAAATCTTTGAAAACTTATCAGAGAACAGTTTCTTCTTGAACTTTATACAGAGGTTCCTTCTTTCAATGAATTTGATGAAATTGTCAATTTATCTAGAAAACTATTATGTTTGTGGGCATGCTGCTCTGAACAATTCTTTTTGTGCATAAAATCATCAAAACTGCTGAAAGAAATAGACTGAGTGATTCCTATTTAACTAACATTCTCAGAATAAAAACTAGTACCATAAAAGCAAATACTGACAATATTATAAAATAAAAAGAAAGCAATGTCAAAAATTACATTGAAATTATTTTGTGTATGTATAATTTTTTTTTACTGTCAATAATACAGTATTTTTTGTAATATATATATATATATATATATATATCTGTTATTAAAATTTGATATTCACAATGTTTTGAACTTTTTGAAAAGCATATTTATATAAAGTACTTTTGTACCTAAATTTCTAATTTGGCCCATTAGGATAAAGGGTTGGACAACCCTGTTCTAACCTATCTATCTAGTGTGTGTGAATATATATTAGGATGGTACAAAAATAATTGTTTTTTTGTTCTTTTTGTTTTTGTTTTTGTAATCAAATCTGAAACCGTATATTTCAGCTTAGAATAAAATTTCTTAAAATGAGAACCATTAGAATATGCTCATTGTTGTCAATAATAAGCAAGTCTGTGTATTCTGAGTGCATAGAATTCTGGCATCCTTGTACTGATAAATTCTTTGAAGGCATTTTGTGCTACTGGTTTGTTGTTGAAGACTTGCAGGATTGTTGTCAAGGTGCTTGAAAAACTGGTAGCTGATCAGAGAGTGGCCTGGTTTATAAGCAGGGTGAGGTAGTTTCATAACTCGGTTTGTTCAATATGAAGAAATGGTTCTTTCTTCATTGATCCATATTTGATGTAAACATTGTGGTTCTTGGTACATTTTGTCAATTTCCTGTTGCAATGGTTGTGTCAGAATTCAAGAAGTTGTAGTGGAGGATTTAAGTTGACTTTCAGTCATCATAACTTTGTATAAATGCAATATTAGTATTTCCCTTTGGTCAAACTGCTGTGCAAAATGAGGCCAATTGCTGTAGTGATTCCACTTTTCGTCATATCAAAATATGATCAAGAAATGGATAATTTTTGTTTTGCAAACGAAGCACAGAGCAGACTTTTCATGATAAATTCTTATTTTTGCTCAAGTTTCTTTGATTTTTTTTTTTTTTTTTTCCAATATGATGCAAATATTGAATAACTGTTAAATGCTTAATGTGGAGTTCTTCCACAACCTCAAGTTGTTTTGTATGTGTCAACTTCAATAATGGGCCCCAATTAGTTATAGAATGCCAACCATAACCCTCATCTTGAACATCGTCTCTATTAAAAAAATTTTTGGAACCAATTTTGAGCTTTATATTTATTGATGGTCTCCTGATGAAATGCTTGGTTGATGTGAGCAGTTTCTACTCCTTCAGGTCCCATTTTGAAGTCAGATAATAAAATAATTTGAATTTGCTCCCCCCACCTCAATCTTTAAAAGCCTAAAATAAATGAGGATAAAATGTGAAAAGAAAGCCATTGAATCATGAATGCAAAATTTGTGCTTTAAAATGATTTATTATTTGAACATAGTTCATTGAGCTTTGCAGCACAGTCTTCTTGATATTTCATTCCAATCATCTATTGAACAGGAACCCGTTACTCACAAGACCTATTTCTGTTACCAACATACTGATTGAGACTCATTTCATGATTTTCTTTCTGATGTCAACTGCTATCTACTGTCTTCCTGATTACTCTTCTTTTGTTCCTACTTTTTAGTAACGTTTTGGCATTTTATTTTCACCACACTACTGTCATGATGTGCAATTGTACCTGAATGAATTCTTGCCAAACAGATGTAACAGAAGATGAGGTTCTGTAGAATCTCCTCCTTGTTCACCAGACTTCACACACATTTTCTTGTGGGGATACTTAAAAGATAAAGTCTATGCTAAAAAACCAGCAACAATTGCTGAAATTAAATTTTCCATAGAGCAAGTCAAATACATACTGAAATGTTGATTGCTGCTTGTGATTCTATTGTGTTGCATTGTCAGCAATGTCTGGATCATAATGGACATCAATTTGAAAACATGCAACAACAAAATTTTAAGAGCATGCATTTATAATAAATACTCTTTGCATTATTTAAATTAGATATAGTTGATTCTAGCCGCTTGAATTGTTTCTGTGAAAGCTTCAAAAAGTGTATACATTTTTGAGACACTTTTCATATATATGAGATACATCTCAATTTTTCATTTATATGAGATACAAATAGATAAAAACAGTGTTATTAATGAGAACAAACTTGCCATCATATGGCATTGGTTTAGGAAATATACATAGTATGTATATACATGTATATCAGTAAATATATAGCCTTTTATGACAAAATGCATTAATTTTTGCATAACATATTTTTCTACATAATACCCTACTTTGTCAATGCACAGTGGGGTAATTTAATCACATAGGTTTAAAATTATAGTGAAAAATCACAGTCGCAAACATAGTTAACATAGGTACCTCCACGAGATCGCTAAAAAAAGAGCATAGCATGATGAAAAAGACGCCAAACTTGACGAAAACAAAATTTTATCGTCTAAATGTTTGTTATTCATTAAGAGGAAAGGTCAAAGTATTTTTTTGGGTATTTTTTTCCATTTTTTTAATCGTTCCTAGCACGTCCGAAATTTTCGTTAAAAACCTAGTTTTTTTTTTTTGAGTCAGCAAATTGACCATTTTTTTTCCATTTTAAAAAAAAACTGGAAATCTGACTTTGAAATTTTTTAAATATCAATTATCATTTTTCAAAACTTATTTTAAGAAAATCAGAAATTATAATGTTTATTTAAAATATTTTGAACCAAACTTAACTTAGCTTTTGTGCCAAAAAGATGTAATTTGAAAATAAAACAAAGCAGGTCATAAACTTTCGCGTCACTTGACATGTGATGAATGACATATTGACGGATTCCGTGAGGCTAATTTGTTCTACGGAAGGAGAAAAGTGAAATAATTTACATTTACGTGAACAAATTATTTACCCCGTTATTTTTAACGAAAACTTTCAGCGGTCTAATTTTTTTTTTTTTTTGTACTTAGCTTTCACCTTTACGTTTATGATGCTTTATGGGAAATATATTCTAAAGAAATTAAAATAAAACTGTTAAGAGTGACATTAAATTTCATATTTCTTAAGAAAGGTATCTAATTAATTTATAGGTACCTTTCTTATGAAATTTTATCAGAATGTACATAAAATACTATAATTTTATGTACATTTATTACATTCTATTGTTATTTGTATTTGCATTCATTTTATTATTAATTTTGATATTTCATTTATGGAAAAATGTCGTAACTGAGATTAATATAAAAATAAGATCATATAAATTTCATAAGATGATACTGATACTTGTAGGTAACCTTCTCAGTTGAAATTGAAAAAATCAAATTAACTTCTCCACACGTGTTTCGAAAAGTAAAGGCTTTAACAGCGGAGAACAATGCTTAACTCAAATAACGCCAACTTAATTATATTCTGGTTGGTCTTCCGTATTTTATAAATTACAGCTCGATTATAAGCACAAAATTACATTTCTTAATTACTGGGTATCTTCTGATTAGTCAAAATGATACAATTTACAACTAAAAAGATCTATCTCATAAGGACACTTATGAAAGCCTGTCTTGACTTTTATCTAATTTTATAATATTTTAACAACTTAAATGTAAAATCTATTATAATTAATGAAATAACAAATAATTGTATTAAAAATTCATTTTTGATCGAAAAAATTTTTTTGCTTTCAGAAAATATTGTCCATATTCATAAAAACAACTAAAAAGCAATAAAAGCATTTGAAATTAAATAATATCTTTGTTTTATTGAGTTTTGTATGTTACAATTCAGAGCTGATTTTCAGGTATTGGGTATCCAATTAAAACAAAAAAAAACATGATTTGCATTCCTCAAAGCCCTGTGCTTTTAATTATTGTAATCACTAAAACCGATGCGATCAATTTCTAGCGTTTTCATAAAATTAGTTATGGGGGGTAATAAATATTTTAAAAAATATTTCTACCATGACTTTCATAAAAAAAACATATTTATAATAATTTCGATCATCTGTGAATAGTTCCTGAAAGTTTCATTAATATCTGATAATTATTTCTATTTTTGCACGATTTTTCAAATTAATGTGTCATACCAAAAAACGTGCTAAAATTGTCTATGTTATTTACTAGTTCCGCTGATACAAATAGAAACAAGGTTTTTTAATCAAAATTTAGAATTTTCTAAAAAGAAAGAAATTTTTTAAAAATAATTAAAAAAAAACTTTGGTCTTTCCTCTAAATAATAACATAAGCATTTAGACAATAAAATTTTGTTTTCGGCAAGGTTGGCGTCTTTTTCATCAAGCTATGCTCTTATTTTAGCGATTTCGTGGAGGTACCTAAGTTAACATGTCAAGCCCCAAACTTATTGCCTACATGTATTTCCAAGTACAAAAATCTTTGACAAACTGGAAAAACTTTTTCATATGTTTTGCGTCATCATTTAGGACTTCATCAAACTAAAATGATGTTTACATTGATGTGATTACACTGTGCATGAAGGAGAGGGGGTGTTGAAATTTTAAATGTTTTAATTTTTTTTTTTAATGTGTTTGGGTATATAATCTAGCTGATTTCATTTAGTTTTTTTGTTTATGATTTTATCACTTTTATTATTAAATATGCCACATTGTGATAATTGAAGATCTGCCAAGAAAGGTGACGTGTTGTAAGAACCTGGATGTAAATTTACTGTGGATGATCTATCAATTAAAGCACTTTCTATGCATTTTCATCTTTTACTTTTAATGAAAGTAGTATTCTTCAAATAAAACTTCTGGTAAGTAGATGTATTTCAAAGAACAGATCAGGAGGAAATATTCTGAGATTTAAAGAACAAATGCAATTATGCATTATTTTTTAGTGTAACAGAAAATGTATTTGTGATTTTTATGACCGATGATATAGCATCTTATAGAGAAATGTATTGCAAAGGAATTTGCCTGGAGAAATGCGCAGCAAATATTTAATACATGTTGTATATATAATATTTGATTATCATGGCTTGAATTTATTGAATAGATATGTCAAAAACTTTTCATGCTAATTATTTCCTATATATTGATACAACAATTCTGGTAGTAGTCTGTGCAGAAATGAAACAATAATTACACTTGTGTTTTAGTCCTGATCATTTTGAACCTATTATATGTAGACAAGACTTCAGCTTGTCTTATTTATGTCCTAATGATTTGACTGTTTCTCTGCTACTCCTCAATCCAGCTTTATTTAGCTATTTTTAACCTAAAATTTGTTTAAGCAAGTTTCAATACTAATTTTATATCATGAAAATCACAAAGAATACGATTGTCAGTGGTCAGGAATTAATGTAAGAATTACTGGCAGAATTGGCTGATTATATGTATAATGTAAATACATTGCCAATGATTTTATCATAATATGCTCAGAAAATTAGGAAAAAAAGGATTATCAGTGGTCCAGAATTAATGCAAGAATTTATAGGAATATTGTGTTTTTAGATGTATAATATTTATTTAATGATTTTATTAGAGAAAAAATAATTTTACAATATAATTGGACTTTTATTGATCAAGAATTAATGTGATCAGGTTATTTTATCTAAGTACATCAATAAGTCTGTAGCTTAATTATGGTGATGATAAACTACATCCAGCAGAAAGATTGGGAGTTTTGAGGAATGTGGAACCACCTCTTAATTACTGTTCTCAGGTTCACTCTGATCTGTGGTGGTAGCATCTGTTATTGTCCCAGCTAAAGCCAAAAAGTGAAACCCCCCCCCAAACAAAAGCAAAACCCTATGAAAGTATAAAATACATTTTTAAAGGAGAATTACCAAGAATAAGTTTTATAGCAAAATGACCAACAATACATTTTATCTGTAGTTGAATCCATAAAATTGTTTTTCAAAATATTTAGATTTCAGCATTAAATAACCCATAAAGGTTGCTATGCCTTTAAACAAAATCAAACAAAAAAAAGTTAATTCTGGAGAAAGCATCTCTGTTACATAAATATGTATTTTTCAGTATAATCTTAATTGAATCATGAATATTAATCATATGAATTGGACACTGTACTGTGAACATTTCAGATCAAAAGTCTACTGATAACTCCATGTCAAGCTACTGACCTATTGATCCACCTGAGATGTGTATGTTCATGTATGATGACAGAGTAATGCATTTCTCATCCACTGGTGTAGCCAAGTGCACTAATAATGCCCTGAAAGATAGTCATATGCACCTCATATTAATTTAAGAGTAATTTATAAGTTATTTCTATATTTAAAAAAATCTTTATTTTTGTCTTCCTCAAGAGATTTAGATCGGTCATTTTTGGCCTCTAAAAATATAATAGTAGATTCTTCATAAATCCCTTTAAATAAAAACTGTACCACTAATCTTCTTTCAGAGTACTAAACTAAAATTCTATATTTTCAAATTTCCTGACTAATTTTCCTTATTAAAAGTATACCCCAGAAGTTTAGTTATTTTACAAGATGGTGGAGTAATAGTGGCTTGGATTGAGGAATCGAAGAGTTGAGTTCAAATTCCAGTTGAATTCATTACATTCACTTATGTGCTAATACCCTTGGGAAAGATATGAATCCTCTTCTTCTCCCCCCCCCCCAGCTATGGGTAAATAGCAGGACAGACCGGGTTCTGTAGCCTTGGATGTCAACTGGTTTACCGCAGAAAGAAATGGCAACCTACTGTGGGGAAAAAATACAAAAGATACATGATTGCCTACACATGTATTATGCATGACACATAACTGACTGACTGGAGTAAAAAAAAAAAAAAATTGAAAAACACTGGAGTAATGGTAAGCAACTTAGGAAAACCTGAGTTTAAATTCTCTCAGTTTTCTACATTCACTTAGGAAAGATATGAAGCTGTCTCCTATCCACCCAGCTCAGGCTTAAATAGCAGTTCAGACTGTTCTCCCTTCTCTTGGTTGGTAACCAGTGAAAGAAAAGGAAAACTCTGAATTCTAGGAAAAAAAAAAATTGACCAGAGAGTTCACTATAGTGTTATATATTCTTTGTTCAGCATTTTAGAAAACTTTTTCACGATCTCATTTCTGGAATCAGAACATGATGTCGGCCAATTTTATAATACAGAAAAGATATCATAAAGAATTCTGTAAGTGTAAAAGTAACAAAAATAAATTAAGCTTTGGTATGTCTATAATTATAGAGAAAATTTCAATTGACAGAAATAATTTTGGATCCACAATGGATCACAAACTGACAGCATGCCAAAATTAGATTCTAAAAGGTCAACCTATTTGTAATTTTAAAATGTCAATTATAGTTTAACTGTGATTGTATTGATGCTGCCTAAGGTAGACTAATACCAATGTTTGTATCGGTATGAAAACCTAGTCATCGTCATTTCCTATTTCATTTTAATAATATACACTGACTGGTATAGTACCCATCAAAAATGATGTGATTATTTATCTATGAATTGGTATTTCTATCTCAGAGTATCTGCATTCTGTGCCTATAATCATAGTGTCACTCACTGACTCACTGTCTAGGAGCAGAGGGCAGCTCCTCAGCCTTCAGGCATGTATTCCAAAAATTCTATTTGGTCATTTGGGGTGTGGGTCAGGCTATTTCAAGCGTCATTGTTAAAAAAATGTTTTAAAACTCATGCTACATTTATTACAGACCCATGACTGTGAATGTATATGTATAGAGAGGAAAAGGTATAAAACCAATAAGGAGAGAGTATAAAGACAAGACAAAGGATGAAAAGGAGAAATGATCACAACATTCTACACGTACAAATGAGTAGGTGCGCACACACACACACACACACACACACACACAAACACAATGAAAGAAGAATAAAATCAGCCTTGCACCAATGAAAAGTGCATAAATTATTTTTTAACTCCATATAAAAGTGATGAAAAATGAGAAAATAAACAGTCAATTGCTGGTATCTTCTGACGAGTGGTTGGAGCTATTGTTAGAGAGTTTATGAAACTAGAGAAAATAACATCAATATCAATCAGCTAAGTGACAAATTTTATATTTGTATTATATGGTGCGATAAATTGTCATCTAAATTAAGCAAAAATGAAAATAACACTTATTTTAAGATATATTTACCAAAATTACACAAAATTATCTTGAAATACTAAAAAGTAAATTTATTCAGTAAAATCTCCATTGACTTCAACCACAGCCTCCAGATGGCTTTGGAATCTCCTGCAACTCTTCTGGATGGTCTCCTTGTTTAAGTTGGTGAATGTTGCCATAATCCTTACCTTCAGTTCATCTTTGGTGTTACAAGGAGTTTTATTGGTCTCCCACTCAACTGTTCCCCACACACAATAATCAAGAGTGTTGCAGTGTGTGGAGTTAGGTAGCCAGATGTAAGGGGTAATTTGGTCACAGAAATTGTATGACAGCCATGACTGGGTTCTCCAGCTTGTGTAGCATGATACAGAGTCCTGATACCAGACATAGGCTCTTCCAGCAGCCACTCTCTTGTCCCAGGACAGCACTACCTCCACAAGACACTTGATATAAGCATCAAATCTGTAGGAAGATGAATGGAGGCATAATGTCACTATCACTAGTGATCACTCCAAACACCTTCGTAATCACCATTAATCTCATCCAATTGTTTCCGAATGCTCAGAACTGTCCTCAGATTGACATACAAATACTCTCTGAAATGTTTGTATTGGAGATTCTGCCATAAATGCCAAGCAGTACAGCATGCCATTTCCAACTTTCACATCATGGTGCTCTTTTACTCACAGATAGTACATATATAGGCAGATTTAAATTTATGCAATTTTGGTTCAAGACCACTGAATGTTCTTTGCTTATGTTATCTCTATCTATAGTGAGGGAGGGTGAGAAGTGTGCTCTCCCCACCTTTCTCTCCCACTATCTATCAGGCAAAAGTAATGTCTGATTTCAAGGTCTATATTAAAAATGAAAAAGCCCATAATTATGAAAATCCAACTCATTTTCAACTTTTTCTCTAATAATCAAAAGGAGCAATTTTGTTTGGGTTTTACAAAATGAGAAATATGTTTTTAATTATATGAATATACAGTTGCTAATATCTCCTTATTTAGTTTATATTTACACTTGTATGTATATATGTGTGTGTGTGTGTGTGTATATATATATATAACATCAAATGCTATTTATTAGGGGATACTCATATTTCAGTACCATTTTATTTTAAACAGTATTTATTTAGTCTACTGGATTTCTTTGATAAGTTTCCTCAAATGTGCTGGCCAGTAAATGAAATAAATACTGTTAAAATAAAATTGAACATCTACTCAAATACTGGCATCCATTAAAAATAGCTTTTGAAATAACATAATTTATGGTGATTTTTTTCATAGCTTAGAAGTGGCACAAGGCTGAAAATATGGTGCACCCAGTGAGGATCAAACACACTACTCAGTTGTAATTGATCTAGTGAGACAAGCTTGCTGACCATTACACCATGTCAAACTGCCCAAATGTATGCATGTATGTTTCACAATTCTAGCATTTACCTTCAGATTAATAGCTTAATTATTTTCACCTTGTTTTTGTATATAAAACTTCCTTTTTGTCACTGTTTATTTACATTGATACATCAATCAATATTATAACAATTGAACCAGTTCCCTCACCCCCATACCTTCTCTATACTCTTAACACTCTTTAATGATACTAAATTCATTTAATGTACTCACAAGTGTAATTAAATCATTAACTGTAAGACAAAGCTAATCAAATACATCAATTTAGCTTTTGTAACTTGATTTTTTTTTTTTTTTTTTTTTTTTTTTTTTTTTTTTTTTCAGGTAATGTAAATTTTATTTGGTTTAAGTAAAAATAAGAGATTAAAAAAAAATTAAGCATTTTTTTGGCATTAACTTTATTGAACTTTACTGTTTCGCACCTCAATCTTCAACCGTCTTTCAGCCCATTTCCAACTTTTTATTATTCTTGGCAAGGAACTGCTCTAGATGCCTTTTGCCCTCTTCCAGGGAGTTTTTAAGGAGAGAATTGCTCTAGATGCCTTTTGCACTCTTCCAGGGAGTTCTTTTAATGAGAATTCTGTAAAGAATAGAATAAATATCAACATGAAAGTGAATATGGTGGATAAAAACCTCCCAAGCCAAGCTATAACGTTTTTTGTTATGAAATGCGGTCACATTATCATGATGATTTGTTATACCCTCCCAGTAAACTAATTCTAGATGCTTTATTGGCTTCAATTGATCTAACTGGAAATGGTATGTGTTTGAATTGATCCTTTGCTTCTCCAGAAGGATAGTAGAAAACTTTATTCTAAACCTACCAGATGCAAAGCATTACATTTGGATAAAAAAAAATGTTTGGCATGGTGTTAGTTTATTTCCTATGATCTCTTGCCTTCTATATAGCTTTGAGGTGTTCGCTTTTGATTCCTTGTTGCAATTTGTTTCAAAACCATTTTTTTGCATTTAAGTCATGAATTTTAATTAAATTTTCAGTACTTGATTTGAATATTTATAGTATGTTGTTTATCTCCCATATTATCTCAAGTAATGTCTTGCTGTTAACTTTAACTGCTTTAGCCACTCATGGAGTATCATTTAACAAGAAATCTCCTGCACAAAATTTTACAAACCACTTTTAACATGTTTGATCATTCACACAAACTTCTTCATAAACTGCACAAATCCTTGTTTGTGTTTGACTTGCATTTTTATGTTTCTTAAAATAAAAATGCATAATAATGTTGTTTTTTTTTTTTTTTTTTATTGTTAATATTAGAATCAATAAACAAAAATAAGCCAATTTTGACAAAATTTTTAAAAATTCACACTTATGATAATACAATCAAAATGCTATAAAATACAGAATGGATGTTTTGGCCAACACAAGACATGTTTCTTTACTATATGTTACAGACATTAAAAAAGAGGCACACACACACACACACACACACACTCTTGCCAAAACAAATGCAGGTCTAGGAAGCAATTTGAGACTTTATGAAAGAGCAAAGCAATAGAAAATTTAAAGAAGTGGTCATGCTTGAAATCATGGAAACGGCCATCATCTTCACCATATGTATCAGTGGCAACTCTAATTCATCAATGTTTGTCAGGGCTCATTACACTCTTTAACGAAATATACTATTGGTATAACTTAGATGCTAAAATGATTCTTTTACTCTAAAATATATAATTTTAAAAAATCTCTATGTATGAAGTTAAAAGAACACATTTTGGTATTTTAATATTAACTGTAATAATTCTATAAAAATAAACATTTATTTAAAAAAATTTTCCAGACATGTAAGAAAAAAAGAATGAGAACAAAGTATTTGATATTTTTGTTTATTGCCCCCTTTCCATTTTTTATTGTTGTATAGCCTGGTTATCAAGTCACTGATGGTAGAGATAGGAATAGATGATTGATATTGTATTTCCTCAACAGCACCCCAGTCACACTCCTCATAGCAACCCTCCAGTCAACAAGTTAAGGCTGCCACTTTTTTTTGCTGACTTTAAGTCAGGCTAAATTTAATTTGCCCTTCTTTCAAATGATACATTCCATTAAAAACATACTGTACAGGATAAATTAAAATGAACATTTGAAAGAAATGTGTTGAAATAAAAATCTGTTAAAAAACAGAACATAGAAGTCATTACAGATTTTTAAAAGATTTATAAAATTAAAGCAATTGTTGCCTATTAAGTATGTCTCCAGCCTGATAGAGCTCAGATCTATGCATCCCAACTAGACACATTAATTTTATTTCATTCTTTTTTTATTTACTTTGTTTTTTTTTCTTTCTTTATTATAAACAATATCAACGAAATGTATTTTAGTCAATATTTTGAGGTATAACAGTTAAAACAATTAATTTTGGATCCAGCTGAAGTGAAGAATGAAAATGATGCACTATGGAAGATTTTTGTTACTTTGAAATAGATATACTTGAATGTTGACTCACTTGGGCTAAACCCAACAAAAGTATAGTAGTACTATGGCTATTTGTAAGTTTGTATGTTATGATATAGGTATAAACTGTTAAATTAATAAAAAGAATACATAAGTACCATCCAGTTACATCATTAGCAAATTGAAAAATAAAGCTTCTGAAATATTTTTATTTCTTACCCCTATTGCATATATGGTAAAATTTAATTTTTGATTGGGAGTGACTTTTTTCAAGAAGTCAAATAAAGTAATGCCTTTTTCAATACTTTTGAACAAAAGTTTCAGTGATTTTTGACACAGGAACATAGGTTTACAAAAAAATCATAAACCTAATAAATAAATACAATATATATATATATATATATATATATATATATATATATATATATATATATATATATATAATAACAAACACTAATATTCCATGGTCATAATTTATTCCATTGGAATTGTAAATACGATCTAATTCATCAGACCTACAAATTCAAAATGAAAACAGGTCTGATGAATTGGATCGTATTTATGATTCCAATGGAATAAATTATGATCATGGAATATTATTGTTTAAGCCTTTTTATTATATCCTTACTCTGTCCTAGACATTGAGTTCTACCTGGATTCTTCATCTTGTAATTTTTTTTTCTAAAAATATACATGTATGGGTATTTATATATTTTGCATATGTATGTATATTTTCCGCTAATATTATATATATATATATATATATATATATATATATATATAGTAAGGTTACAATAAAAACTCATAAAATTGTAACTAATACTTTCATAAGGTAAGAGATCCTTATATTACATATAATTTTCATGCATACATCACAGACCTCTATGCAAATACCTTGCCTATAGGAGGTGGCTAGGATCATTACCTCGTATCCTGTGTCACATTTTGCTTGAGTAGGCATGGATACCAATCACTTAACCTATTCTTCGTGTTCATAGTTTTTTTTGTTTGTTTTTAATGAAATATCGCTGAATATAGATAAGTAATTACACTGCAAGTTTTAAATAAAATGACTTGTAATTAATGCTATAAAAACAAACATGTCAATATAGGACAAGATAAAATGTCACTGATCAAAAACAGCCAGCTAATTAACCATTTGTACAGAAATGGGTTTTCTAGAAGTGGGTGTGATGCATTTAGATGTCTGCCTGTGGCTATTTAACTTGAACCAAACATATTTTCTCATTTTGAAGAATCAGATTAATCAAAATATGGACAGTGACTATTGCAGAGTCGGCAAGTGTAAACCCATGGAATGATGTAAAATTGATGTGTTTTAGGCACCCACACAATTGGATTATGATTTTAGACTTTTTTTATTCATCCAATTTCTGCTGACTGCATATCTGCCAAATAGAGATATCTAATTTCTATGTGCCATGTCCCTTCAAGATAGGTGACCATGACTCTCCACAACTTCCTATCCCTTATGGCCCTTAGCAGGTTTTCTCCCTTTGCTAAGGCTCTCCATTCTGCTATCTATTCACACAAGCTCATCAGGTAAGTGCCTTTCTGCCTTCTTCTATTTCTCTTGCCATCAATATGTCCTGTGAGGGTTAAGTTTTCCAAGCTTTCCTTCCTCATTATATGTCCAAAGAATTCTGTCTCTTCCTGATTCTGAGTATGTGTTCTTTCTGTTACCATTTTCTGTCAAGTTTCCTCATTGCTTACTTGCTTCATCCATAGAATTCTCAGTATCCTTCTGTAGAACTACATTTCTGCTGTCTCCAGTTTTCTCCTCATCTGTGGGGAGATTGTCTAGTATTCACTATTAAATAAGAGGATGGTTATCACATAGCAATCCAGCATTATTTTCTTTGTTTCTAATGAAATTTATTTGTTTCTTAGAACCCTGCTTAGCTTTTGGGATGGTACTTTTGTTAGTTCAATGTCTATTTGGATCTTGGTGCTGCATTTTTCATATAATTATTTTACCCCAAGCAAGACAATGACACTAGGATGCAAGGGGTTACAGGGAGTGAAAGAGAATGAGAAGACTTTAGTTAGGAAAAAGGACAATAAAATAACAGGGTTCAAGAAGACAGGTGATTGACATTGCATTTAAATTTTTGAAGATTGCAGGTGGTAGGGAAATGAGAAATTGGAAGAGTTCCACAGACGAGAAGTGCAAGAAATA
This sequence comes from Acanthosepion pharaonis, assembly GCA_903632075.3. Lineage (NCBI taxonomy): Eukaryota > Metazoa > Mollusca > Cephalopoda > Sepiida > Sepiidae > Acanthosepion > Acanthosepion pharaonis. The sequence goes on along the minus strand of CAHIKZ030005487.1, from coordinate 76,464 downwards.
AAACTATTAGAATAGAACTGATGGTTGCATCTAACTAGTCCAACTGTGAGATCTAGTTGACAATATAGTAGCATGTTTAAATTCATATATAGTCATGACACTAAGCAAAACAGCTCATATATACACACACAGACACACAATCAATAAAAACATTATTTTAATCTCATGAACACCTTTTAAAGGACAAAAATGTTACATAGATTCTTTTCTATTTTGCATTATTTAATCATTATATTGATTTCAGAAGCAAAATGGACTAGGATATTTTTTGATCATTGAAACAGTTTTAAAAATTGATAGTACACATTTTTCAAAAGGTATCTTTCTGGTGTTATGTAGCAGTTACTTTAAATAACCAAAAATACTTATGTTTGAGATGACCTTTTCTATTGTGTGTTGATTCCTCACCTCCCCCCCAACAATTCTTAGGGGAATATTTAAATTGCAGTAATGTCTATATCAATTTATGGTTGAGACTTTATAACTAAATACAATACCCCAAATATACACAGGCAGTCAGATAAAATACCATCTCTATTCAATTTATAGGCCTATTAGAAGGCAATGGCTGAGGGTCAATAACTAAATAGTTCAAAGAGATCTAGACTTAGACATGGCTGTGAACATGCCAGTTTTCAAAGACACTTATTTGGGGAAGTGCAACAAATGATTTAACTTATTTGGGAAGTGCTCAGAGTCTCTCTCTTGAATATAAGTATACTGGTTTGTATAGCCCTGACCTGTCAAGGTGACTGGGTTTCCTCCTTGACACGTCCCAATGTTGTGCTCCAAAGTGGATAGGGAGCACAGACAGTGAATCTTAATACACAAAAATTACAAATAATCAAAATAAAAAAGCCCAAGAGATGTCTTTCAGACTCTGATTCTGAAAAAGAAATTAATATGGAATTTCCAAGATTTTTTGTGCTCACATCCCTAGAAGAAACTCTGCTGGCAAAACTTTCCTATTTCTTGATTGAAAAGGTACTATTCCGTAGGATTAATCTTAAAACAGTTAGAAAGTTGAGAGATGGCAATTTGCTGGTTGAGGTGGAACATAGGGAAAATGCAGAAAATATAATATCAAAATTAAAACCTTCCCTCATGCAAGGCTGAATACTTCTAAGGGAGTTATTAGAAGTAAAGGGTTGTCTTTGGCCACACCCAAGGAAATTACATCTGCTTTAGGAAGCCAAGCTATCAGAAATTACCATAGATCTCAAAAGAAAAAGGGAAATAATTATAACTGACACATATATCCTTACTTTTGGCACACCTGAAATTCCTCCAAAAAATAAAAATAGGATATAATATTGAGCCAGTGGAACAATATATACCTGCACCATTAAGATGCTTCAGGTGCCAAAAATTTCGACATCATAGAGATAGCTCTAGGAGTTATCCAACATGTGGAAAATATGGTCAAATGGATTCAGGCCATACTGAGGAAGAATGCCATAATGAAATAAGATGTGCTAACTGCCAGGAATGCCATTCACCATACTCAAAAACATGGAAAAAGGAAAGGGAAATTGTTGAAGTAAAATATAAAAGAAACTTCTCATTTTCAGAAGCAAGGTAAGTAGTAGAAGTTTACATAAAAGGCCTTTTCCTACACAAAAATAATGGAAAGTAAGACTACAAATAATGTTGGTTAGCCTGACAAATACAGAGCCCTCATTGAGAAGCTTGTATGCTTGGGACCAAATGATTGGCCCAAATTTCAAAACTTACCTAAAAAGTCTATATTCCAAGGAAATGGTGCAGGCAGAACAGCAAAAGAAGGTCAATGAAAAAACTGAAATAATAAATAAAGAAAAAACAAATAGCAAAACAACAACTCAAGCACAAACCACTCTTACCAAAAATACCAAATCTTCTACTAAACAAAGCTTACAACGATCTCCTATCTGTACACTAAAACCCAGGAAAGACAGACTGAAAAGCTCATCTCCCAAAAGAGCAGAATCAGCCAAACAAAAGCCGGAAATCCACAACAACCAAGTTCCTATGCAAAACCAACTTGACAAACTACAAAAAAGATAGGTGGAAAGCCACAACCCTCAAATGGCTAAAACATCCAAAATGAAAACCTAGGAAAAAGAAATCAGTCACATAAGCTAAAGGCCTGAAATGTTTAAATAGACATACATAAGATAATTCAATGGAACTGCCATGGAATAAAAGGCAAATATAAATGAACTGCTTTTTGTTAATAACAGACCTGTCATCAACAGTTGTTTGCCTTCAGGAAACATTCCTTAAGCAAGGTGACAAAGTGAATATAAAAGAATACCAATAATACAACCATACACATGACACTGGGCTATTCATTCCTATCTGGCAGTACATCTATCCTAGTTGGGAATGATGTACCCCCAAAAGTAAAATAAATTTGACAACTACTTTACAGCCAACTGCTATTAAAGTGACTCTAAATAGGCCAATAAACATTTGTTTGGTATATATCCCACCTAATGAATGAGTAAATGAAGTTGAAATTCAGGCAACTCCCTGCACCCTTTATGATACTAGGGGACTTTAACTGTCACAGCATCATATGGGGGGCTGTAAAGACACAAACCAAAAGGGAAGGACTTTAGAAACAATTATAAACAACAATGATTTATGTTATTTATAACAAAGTTCCTACATACATAAATCCATTTACTGGTATCTACTGTGCAATAGATTTATCCATATGTGGTCAATCAATCTATATGGATTTCTCTTGAAAGATTCTGGAGGACACTTGCCAATTGTTCTGCAAAATTCAGAACATAATGATAAAGATCCTCTCGATTGGAAATTAGGCAGAGTGAACTGGGACAAATTTAAAAACCAATGTTCTGATAAACTAGCTGAAGATAAATGCATCAAGGACTTAGAACAGTTTACAGAAATCCTTATCTATAACAAAGGAATGCATTCCAAAAAGTTCAGTACAAAAAAAAAAAAACATCATAGACCTTGGTTCAGTGATGAGTGTAAGGAAGCTATCAGGAGCAGAAGATGAACTTTGAGAGATTTCAACAGCCTTCAATCTTTAATTTGTTACAATTTAAGTAACTTTGAGCAAAAGTGTAGAAAATAATTAAAGAAAGCAAAAAAGAATGTTGGAAAAACTGTCAGCAGATTTAATTCTAAAACAAAAACAAAATCTTTATTGGATATAATAAGAAAAATACCTGGTAAACATCATACTAATGCTATAAAACATCTCGATAAATAATTGCAAAGTAACCACCAAAATGGATATTGTTGATCAATTAACCAAAACAATCTCCAAAAACTCATCTGCCAAGAATCGTAGCCAACAATTTCTGAATCTCAAACAAAAAGCGGAAAAACAAAAATTAAACTTTAAATCAAATAATGCTGAGAGCTATAAGCTACCATTTATTATAAAGGAACTAAATGAATCTTTAAAGAAAGCTGTAGGACCAGATGATATCCACTATCAATTCATAAAACAGTTGCCCAACAAATCATTACATCTATTATTAAATCTGTATAACAAAATATGGATAAGTGGCCACTTCCTAGATTCATCATCCCTATTCCAAAACCTGGAAAGGATGACACAGACCCTGAAAGCTACAGGCCAACAGCATTAAGTTGTCTATGTAGAGCTATGGAGAGAATGATCAGCAACAGGTTCACTTGGTACCTGGAAACTAATAACCTAATCAGTGACTACCAATGTGCTTTTAGGAAAAAAGAAGTACCATGGATCACTTAGTATGCCCCGAAACCTTTGTAAGGGAAGCCTTCATTAAGTAAGTACATCTTGTGGCAGTATTTTTTGACTTAGGAAAGGCATATGATACAACATGGAAATTTGGTATCTTGAAAGATTTGCATGAACTGGGTCTAAAAGGAATGCTGATTCAATTCAAAGGAGATTTCCTGAAAGACCGGAGGTTTCAAGTACATACAGGTTATCGGCATTACAAGATCAAGAAGTGGTTCCACAAGGAAGTATTTTTTCAGTGATGCTATTTTGCATAAAATTAACTCCATAGTTAAAACCCTAAGCCAAGGAGTGAGAAGCTCTTTATATGTTGATGATTTTCTTATGTACTGATCATGACATATGAATACTATTGAAAGACAACTTCAACAATGTCTCAATAAAATACACAAATGGGCCACTGAAAATGGGTTTACATTTTCCAAAACAAAAACCAAATGCCTACATTTCTACAAATTAAGAAAATTGCACAATGACCCATGTTTAAAATTAGACAGAGCAGAAATCCCATAGTGGAACAACACAAGTTTCTAGGCATTATCTTTGATAAAAAAATTAACGTTCATTCCCCATCTAAAATATTTGAAAACAAAATGTAGCAAAGCCCTACAACTTCTGCATGTAGTGGCCCATACTGAATGGGGAGCAGATCGACTAACATTGATCAAATTATACAGATCACTACTTTGCTCAAAACTGGATTATGCTAGTTTCATATATGGGGCAGCCAGAAAGTTGTACCTAAAAATTCTCAATGCAACCTATCATCAAGGCCTCAGATTAGTACTCAGGGCTTTTAGAACATCCCCAGTGGAGAGCTTATACACAGAAGCTAATGAAACACCTTCACATTTACAGCACACTACTGGCACTACAGTACTATATAAAAATAAAATCATGCCCAACTAATCCAGTTTAGGGCAGTAACTTTGAACTGAATTACTGTGATCTATTCTGACAAAAAGATAATGCTATACAACCCTATGGACTCAGGATGAAATCCATTGCTGAAGAGTTAGGCACCACACTCTCAAATATACAAGAAACGACTGCAGCCAGTATTCCACCATGGACTATCAAGCAAGCCTGAAGTTCTGCTAGAATTACATAATCTCCCAAAAACAAAAAACTCACCCACTCACATTCCAGGATAAGTTTCAGGACATATTGGCAAACTTCCCTAACCATACATCCATCTATACAGACGGGTCAAAATGTGTGGACAAGATAGGATGTGCAGCAGTGAGCCAAAAATATTACCAAAAAATGGTTGCCTCTCAAATGGAAGCTCTATTTTCACTGCAGAGTCTTATGTAATCGAGCTAGCTCTCAACATTATCTCAGAAAGCAAACAAAAAAAAAAAAAAAAAACTTTTCTAATTTTTTCAAACTCTCTATTTGTCCTCTTGGCTTTGAAGAAAAAAAAATCTGACAACCCACATTATGAAAATATTATTCAAAATGAGCACTATTAACAAGCATAAAGACATCAAACTATGCTAGAATCCTAGCCACATCATTAAAGGTAATAATGAAATCAGTCCTAGCAGCTAAATTGGCTTTAGATGTGAATGTGGATACAAGGACCAAAATCACATACACAGATTTTAAAGAGGTTATTAATAAATACATTCAAAAGAAATGGTACTGGGACGATAACCCACACAATAAACTCTTTGCAATTCAGCCCAAACTAGGAGAATGGAAGTCAGCTCCCAGAAAATCTTGTAAAGAAGAAGTGGTACTGACCCGTGTACACATTGGCCATAATGAGAATAACCCACTCATACTTACTAAACAAAGAAGATCAACCAGTATGCCAAGCATATAAAACAGCATATACTATTAAACATATATTAACCAAGTGCTTACATCTTGGTTCTCTCTCAAGACAAAAAAATATTATAATATAAACAATATGTATGAGCTGTTTGAGAAAGTAAAAAGTGGATGATATAAGATCATTTCTCAAAAATGGTAGGACTCAATAAAAATTATAAACCAAATGAGAAATGTATCAAAATCAATTTCTCTACAAACGTGTGTGTTTCCTATCTGAAAAGAATACAGTTTCATGAAAAACAATTGCACATGCTGATTTAAGAACTGCACCAGACCCCAAGGGAATTGGCTCCGAAGATGGCAAGCTCTTGTGATACTGTTTTGTCTCGCCTACACTCAGTGGGTAAGGTCCAGAAACAGCACATGGGTACCACATGCATTGACCAAGAGAAACAAACTCCAGCACTCCTCTATTGCCATCAGTTTACTCAACCTCAGGCTACCTGTAGATACAAAGAAAGACTTCAGTTAGGAAGTTCTGCCACAACTACCATATTCTTCTGATTTAGACCGTTCAGACTACTGCCTTTTTCAGTTACTTTCTAACAATTTGAGGGGTGTTTTGTTCAACAAGTATGTGGAGCTTAAAACATAGTTTGATGAAATTTTTGAGTCAAAGCATTAACTTCTATCAAGGCACTAAACAGTGGATCATTGGTAAGAGGTTGTAAGCAATGAATGATTCATCAGAACTATTAATAAGTAATAAATATTAAAATAAATTACAAAAAAATTAACAAATTTATGTAGCAACCTAATATATTTAATACTGCTTTTTATTTTTACTTTATTTATTTAAGAAACTTTTTTTTTCTTAGCCTAAGATTGATACAGGATATTTTTTATAAGAAACCTATAATTAATACAGGATTATTATTACAATCTATAATTAATGGTGGATATTAATGGGTTAAAAATTGTGATTAACGTTTGATTAAAAAGCTAGAAAATGTTTTCCATCAGAAATTCAGGGTTATATTTAAATCATTTCTAGAACATGACTTGAAATGTTACTCTTTAATTTCTTTTTTTTTCTTTTTAAGTTAAAATAGTCAAGGAGACCTGGTAAAATAAAAATAAACAAAAAAAAAAAGAGACCTAAAACAAAAGTCTATAATTTATAGCAATTCAATGTCCATTAATTCCAGCAATGAGTGGTGAAAATAGCTTTTGAAATATTGTTCATTTGACCAATAGAGTATCTACAATAAATGGAAAAAGCCACTTAAGTGTCCTTAGTTTTTAATTGTTCTTTGCACTGAAACACTTCAACTTGTTAATTCTGCAAATATCTGTATTTTTCTTTTAAAAATAACATTGCGGTTTTTGCATGTTTTAAGTTTTTCAGACTCTTTAAAGTATTATTTTTAGTTATATCCTTGTTTGTTCATATACAAAGCTACAAATTCATATTACATCTCATTTCAAAATGGACCATTTAACAGTCAGACCAAATTTCTCTAGTTTGGTTGTCATTGGTACAAAGAATTATGTTTGACAGCATATTGGACACTTGAAAAGAAAGTTATATTGAAAATATATAAATATTGAGTAAAATTTATGGTTTTGTTTTTTTTTTTGTTTTTTTTCATCATTAGGCAGCAGACATATTGATCTACCTAAGTAAATTTTATAAAGACATGACGTAAGTAGACACTATTGTTATCAATAGTTACTAATTAATAATACACCTTTTTTATAAAATGGGCTGCTTAACAATCAGATTCAATTTCTTTGATTTGGTTGTCATTGGGTACAAGTTAAATTTGCCTGTCATAAAAGCTATATATTATAAAAGACCTGATTCTCTGTCCATCACGCATACTGTTTGCGTGTGACTTTGTATGCCCATATGCAATGTATATGCCTATGCCTATATCTGTATTGTGTGTACAGTTCCCATATGATCACCAGATTTAAACTGTCGAACTTGATCAGTACCTAGATGGGTGACTGCTTGGGAATATCAGCTGCTGTAAGCTTGAATGTGTGGATGGTGTAATGGATAATGGCTCTGAATCCTAATTGGGGAGCTGACTTCTAGTTCTGTTTGTTATATTTGCTTACATGCGAATAACCTTGGGGAAAGGTATGAATCCACCTCCCCCCCCCAGTTTTGGTTTAATTAGTAAAACTTGTATCTCTGAATCATTATTATCTCAAAAAAAGTTCTTATAAAAAATATTTTCTGGCTTTAAATAAGCTTCAAAGGGTTGATAAACTGTGGAAAACAAATCAATTAATCATTTGTGTTGTGCGTAAGAGATTTACATGTGACTATACCATTTAATGTACATACAAGCATATATTACCGTAATAAAGCTAGAATAATAACTTGTTGAACAGTTTCTTCCTTTTTTTTTCTCACATATCATGGGCAGGGTAAGGCCCGGGTTGATGGTTTGAAGTAGTTGCATATTTCACTCTGTTGCTGATGTTTTTTAGATCAGCTAAAATTTAGGACAATGAATGCTAATTTTCAAGGCAAGTTGACCATTTCCACTTGGAAGATAAATTCATATATGCCAAAAAACCTTCAAATAATCAGTAAAAAAAAAAGATTTAATCTTTTTTTATAAGATTAACTGAAAAGCACTAAGCAGTAGGGGCAATGAAAATATTTTCAAAGCAAGCACTGATTGTGAAGATTAGTACAAATATTCTGTACGCTGAAAGGATATTCTATTATCCTCTCTTAATGTTTTTAATAAAAAATTTTTTTTTTTCTCTCTCTCCCCTCTCTCTCTCTCCTTCTTCTTTCTTTTTCCTCTCTCTCTCTCTCCTTCTTCTTTCTTTTTCCTTCTCTCTTTCCTTCTTCTTTCTTTTTCTCTCTCTCTCTCCTTCTTCTTTCTTTTTCCTCTCTCTCTCTCTCCTTCTTCTTTCTTTTTCCTCTCTCTCTCTCTCCTTCTTCTTTCTTTTTCCTCTCTCTCTCTCTCCTTCTTCTTTCTTTTCCTCTCTCTCTCTCCTTCTTCTTTCTTTTCCTCTCTCTCTCTCCTTCTTCTTTCTTTTTCCTTCTCTCTCCTTCTTCTTTCTTTTCCTCTCTCTCTCTCCTTCTTCTTTCTTTCTCTCTCTCTCCTTCTTCTTTCTTTTCTCTCTCTCTCTCCCTTCTTCTTTTTTTTCCTCTCTCTCTCTCCTTCTTCTTTCTTTTTCCTCTCTCTCTCTCCTTCTTCTTTCTTTTTCCTCTCTCTCTCTCCTTCTTCTTTCTTTTTCCTCTCTCTCTCTCCTTCTTCTTTCTTTTTCCTCTCTCTCTCTCCTTCTTCTTTCTTTTTCCTCTCTCTCTCTCCTTCTTCTTTCTTTTTCCTCTCTCTCTCCCCACTTTTTTCACTTGCCTAAACAAATATTTACAGCTTGTTTTCTGCCAATCACTGTGGTGAAAAGTTAACAGAAAGCGACATTGTCAAATCATAGTGGAATATCACGTGACAGGAATTTGCTTCTCAGAAACTAATTCACAAGTACAGCCAGTGTGACTAGCATTATTCATAATCCCTTCAGTTTCTTTTTAACTTTCAAAAGAACTTGATATTTGCTTGCAGCCTTTGTTGTCCTGCTTAAATATTCTGATATTTTCTCTTAGGCACTTCTACAATTAATTTCTAATTAGCTATGTTTACTTTAACTTAATCACAAAGAAACTTCCTTTACCCTCAACTCTCTCCCATTTACTGATAGTATTTCAATATACGAAATACTTTTTTCTCTTTAATTTAGTCCTCTTAGATCACTGTAGGTTGTGTAAGATCCACAGTCTCCAAAGCATTTCATCATGTGGGCCCCTCAAAAAATCCAAAATTCATCATGGAGATTAAATTTAGAACCATTTCTTACGGTGAGTTTTTGTTGTTCCATTTACCAATTTGTTTTATAATCTTTTCTTTTTTCAAACTTTTACTCAAGTTTTTGTTTATTTCTTTTTGTTTTGTTTTTTTCCTGTTTTACTGATTTCTTTTTTTTTTTTTTTTTTTTTCATTAATTTTCTCCCCCCTCCCCCATGCTTTCCCCTTCACATTTTCCCCTGCTCTCACTATCTTTCTTTTCCTCACTCTCTCTGCTGCTCGTGCTTTTTCTTTCACCCCCCCATCTCCGTGCTCTCATCTTCTTTCTTTCATCCCCCAGTCCTCTTTCTTTTACTGCCATGTCTCTTGTTTTCTTTTTCCTTGTTTTTTTTTTGTCTTTCTATTTTTATCCTGTTAAAATGGACATTAGTATGACATGTGTTTCTTTTTGTAGGGGTTCATATATTAAAACATCCACTAACCACACTACCTTTTTTAATAGTTGAATTGTTAATGGTATAAAAGATGAAAATATTTGTATCTCAGATTAAATGTCATTAATATTTGATAACAAATTTCCTTTGCCTACTTTCATGATTTTGTTAATCCACTTTGCAGGTGTACTAACACATATCCTCTTGACATCAGATTAAAAACATATCCACTTGTTTCTATATATGTAAACTATAATTTCAAAAAGTTAAAATTTCACTGAAATATATTGGAAACTTTCCAAGTCTTTATTTGAAATCAAGAACATACAAACTTTAAGCAAAATCGTCATAATATGCAGAAGGTCCTTGAGTTACACCAGACCCAGTGTATGGTGTTTCATGGTTATGGTGCCATCTCCTATAATACATCATCATGTGGTGCTATTGTAGGGAAATTTGTCCCGGCTTTCCTGCATCAAAGGGTTGAGGTTAAAAAATTGCAACAAAACGTGAATAAAAACAGCAAGATTAGAACAGAGAAACTCTCTCTTTTAGGCGTGGACGATTAAAGAAAATCTCCTGCTCAGTGTGTAACAATAAAAGAAGAAAGTGTTTATTAACATATACAAAAAAAAAAGGGTAAAGGGATAAAGACAATTAGGAGAGAAAGAAAGGGAAAAGAAAATGTCCTTTAAAAGAAGAGAAAATGTTCATAACAGAAAAAAGGCTGGCTCAAAATATTTCTCTGAGCGCCTAAAGGTTCTTTAAGTGAGTAGAAGGTTGTTAATGGTTAGAAACACTCAGTTTTCCTCAAAGTTCTTGCAGAGTAGGAAAATGTTGGTAGATATAGGAATTCTGTAGATGAGTGAGTTCATAGGTTGATGAGAAAGTTTTGTAGGTGTAAGGAAGGCAGCTTTCAACTGGTCTTTGTGGTCCGATGTTTGTTCTCGACAGCCCTTTAGTAGGTAGTAGTTCTTTGGTTGAAAGTGGTTCCAAAGTTGACTGGTGCTCTCTATTGCCAACTTTACAGATGGTGGGCTGAATTCTCACTGCCAAATAGGTAATGATCCTCCAAATTTAAGGAGATTTTGGAGCCTCAGAAGGATCAGGAATTTTTCCCTCCAAAATTGTTATACAAATTTCCTGGCCCCTCCATTGGTCAGAAAACACATTCTTATCTCTGATAAGAATCAAGGCTTTGGAAGCCAGTTTTGAAAGTAATGAAAAAAGGTTGGAGTGAGGATTGGAAAAATAGGCTAGAATGTGGACTTGTAAAATATTGTTCTTGAATTAAATTCCAATACTATTTGAGGAAGACTGCATTTTTTCTTCAACACCATATTGAATTGTGCTACATTTGCTATCTCTGATTTGCATCATTTTTTTTGGGGGGGGGGGCTTTTTTGAGCTTCATTATGACTCCCAAGCATAAGGCAGACTCATGGGTACTTATATAGGCAAGTTCCAATCTATGCTGAAAATTGGGTTACATTGTACTGTAGGAACAGATCTCAGACATGTCAAGGACACTGTGTGTGTATATATATATATATATATATATATATATATATATATATATATATATACACATATATATATATATATAATATTTATTAAAGACATTTTTATGTTTAACGTTCTTTTTATAGATACAAGTATTTAAGTAAATGCTCCGTTTATAATAAACAGTATTAAATAACATTTACCGTGAATGTCCGAGAAATTTTCATAGAAAATATTCTTCCTTTGACAGGATTCGAACCTGCATCCTATACGGAACTGTCATTTACGCTGACATGCCTTACTGTCTCTGGCGTATCAAATGTAAACAAATGACGTCATGTATTAAGAAATGGACAAAGTCCGACAATTTATTTATTAAAGACATTTTTATAAAAAAGAACGTTAAACATAAAAATGTCTTTAATAAATAAACTTTGTGGCCGAGACGGTAAGGCACGTCGGCGTAAATGACAGTTCCGTATAGGATGCAGGTTCGAATCCTGTCAAAGGACGAATATTTTCTATGAATTTCTCGGACATTCAGGCCGGTAAATGTTATTTAATACTGTTTATTATAAACGGAGCATTTACTTAAATACTTGTATCTATAAAAAAGAACGTTAAACATAAAAATGTCTTTAATAAATAAATTGTCGGACTTTGTCCATTTCTTAATAAATATATAAGAAAAGAGTCGTCTCAACCATCTGAGAGAATTAAGAACCAACACTAAATCATGGGCCAATATATCAGCCCATATGATGGTCAACCCTTCAGCATGTCTCTCATGTGGGCTTGTTGGCAGGATTGATGTCTCATACAAAACATAAGCATAAAAACTGAACTGAAAGACACTCATACGTTAAAAACAACGGTAGAGTCCATCACACACACACACACACACACACACACACACACATATATATATATATATATGTCTCAAAGGTGTCAGTTAAACTGACACTAGGAGGATAAGCATTCAGAATAGCTGGTCAGTTGTGTTTCCATTACTTGCATTGCACAAATTAGTCAGCTTAGCATCCTTACACAAACATGAACATGCTATGAAAACTATTGGCTAAAAATATTGATTAATTAATGAGAATAAATCATTTGTCTATATTTCTGTGGTATTGTAACTACACTATTTACATAATTCTGACTGTTGTCCCCATCTTTATTGCCATATTCATGATGTTTCGACTGTTGTACCCCCAGCCTTCTTCATGACCCAGTAGATAAATGCGTTGGTTAAAGTAAAAAAAAAAAGTTGAGAGTTCAATACCTGGCCACAGCGGAGGGAATAAGAATTGAGTTACAAAAGAGAATTAACTCAAACTGAGATATCCAAAAAAGACATGGCATGTGGAATTAGAACTGTTTACCCCTGTGGACTAAATAAAGGGTTCAGTTTGAAATACCAACGTATATCACCTGAAGAAGGCCAGAGCATATAATGGCCAAAATCTTGTGAATATGTCAAAAATGAGGACAACAGTCTGAATGATATAAATAGTGTAAAGAGAATAAGTCCTGTTTATTATTATTATTATTATTATTATTATTTGGGGTGTGGGGGTATGTGCGTGTGGTATAATGGATAGTGACTTTAAATAAGAATTTGAGTAACTAAGTTTGAATTTCAGTTGAATTCATTGCTTTTCCCCATATATATGGGTTAACTAATAGGGTAAACTGGACTCATTAGCTGTGCTTGGTAACCAATCTAGAGGGACAACTCTGAATACAAAACCATTTGGGCATGGATCTAGTAATGCCATTCCATAAAAATCTACTACTTGCAATTGACACCACAGCAGGCAGCAATGCCTAGCATGCTGAAAGTCAAGGTATCAATGGGACTTTTAGTGAATATACTGGTGATATAATGAATAGTGGCTCAGAATGAGAAACCTGAGAGCTGAGTTCAATTTCCAGTTGGGTTCATTATGTTCACTTATATGCAAATACCTTTGGGGAAAGGTATAAATCTACCTCTTCTCCCTCCAGCTATGGGTTAAATAGTAGAACAGACTAGAATCTTCAGCTTTGGTTGGCAGCCAGTCTAGGATAAGGACAACTCTGAATTCAAAACCTTATGTAGTCCTGGCAAAGCAGATACTATGCAGCTAAGAAAAGGATTGTGTAGTTTGTAATGACTTTATGATCTTGATTATGCCCAGGCCTTCTTTTTTATTCTTTTGTTCAAATATTCTGTAGAAAAAAAACACTATGGGCTAAATAGAAAAAAAAAAAAAAAAACCTACCCAATTATTCTGTGTTCATTAGTTACAACAGCTGGAAGTCAGTTTTAAGTTATCTTTTTGTTGTTGTCAAACAAAAATATTGATAACAAAAGCCACTCATTCTGTGCCTGAATTGCTTGATATTTAATGAATCTGTATTTTGTTATCTGTCAAAATAATTCTGGTTTGTTTGAATTGTCTAATAATCCTTGTTGAAATCATAACAGAAAATGTGTGAGTCAGTTGGGTTATTTCCCCACAAATGCTAGTATTCAGTGTCTAATCACAGATATAAAACCAGGATTTTTGTGTTGATTGTATTACAAATCTGTTAGACATGTTACTTGCTGGGATCTGGATATTACAGGAGCATACAGAATGCTAGAAAACAAATTGACTCTTAAGCTTATGCTTTTAATTGATTAGGTTTTATTAAAAATAATTTAAAACTTTCAGGGCAGGAAGAATGAATAAATTCATGTATCATTTCATCTGAAAATAAACATTGAAACTTGTTAAACGTCATTAGATTTTTACATATTTAGTTTAATAAGTTGACTTGATTGTTTCATCTACTGCAAGGAAAGTTGGTTTGCTGTGTTGTGCCAAAACATTATCTTGTCAAAATTCATCTTGCACATTTATAAATCTACCATTCATCCTTGCATTGAATATTGCTGCTATATCTAGCCTAGTTCTCCTGCTGTACATCTTGAGATTCTTGACAAAATTCAAAGGGTCTGTAATGTAATCAATCCTGACTAGGCATCTTGATTTCAGACACTTTCTCACCAACATAAGATGGCTTCTCTCTGTCTTTTCTACAAATATTTTCATGACAACTCTCCTGATGATCTTTTTTTCCCCTGGTGTCCCAACTTCATGAATTTAAGAGTGCTACTAGTTTGGTAACTAGGTCTCGACATTTTTACTGTTGAACTAGCTAGATGCAACTGCCATTACTATTCTAACAGTTTCTTTTCTTGCACTTCTTACCTGTGGAACTCTCTCCTAATTTCTTGCTTCCCTGAAAACTACAATATTCAAAAATTTAAATACAATGTTAATCGCCATTTTTTGTCTTCTTGAACCCTGTTCCTTTTTTTTTGTCCTTTCCTCAATCCTCCCCATTTACAGTTTTCACATTCTCTTTCACTTTTATTGTCTTCGATCCTCAATGTTTTCTCAGTTTCTTTCACACTTAGTAACCCCTCGCATCATAGTGGCTTTATCACCTTGCTTGAGATGAAATGATTAAAAAAAAAAAAAAATAGTGTGTGTATATATATATATATATATATATATATACACACACACACAAGGAACTCAAATCTACCAAGAAGCTTGTCTCCTAAAATCTGATTTTTCAGTTACATTTTCAGCACTTTCTTGTGGACATGCAAAAATGCCTAAAACTTGCATATATTTCTTAGATTTCTTTGTTTTTATGAAGATGATCTCAAATTCTGACTATTTTCTCCATTGGCTTTCATATCTAAGAAATGCAACCAGTACTTTTCTATAAATTAACTTATTGACAAGAGTTTTTAGCATATTAGTAAATGTAAACTTATGTGCAGTTATCTGATTATCTAATAAAATTGATTGAGCTAGAACTTTTTTTTCTTTTTTATGTTTGTTTATACAAAAGATCTCCAAACTGTAAATCATCCCGACAACAAAACCTAGAATACGCTGACTGCATCCCTTGCGTAGGACTAAACATGTACACTTTAAAAGAAGCCACTTACCAACTGGCTGTTTGCAAACTTTGGTATGGACAACCAATGTTCACCAACAGATCCTGGTAAAAGCACAACCAGCATTTGCCGATAGATTGGATATAAGCCCATTTTCAACTGTGAGACAGCCTCTCTTTTATAGAACCAATGATTGATAAGCATATAATCATTAATTAATGTTAAAACAAATCTCTTTGCAACCTTTCTTCTATAGAAGTATTTCTCAACCTTTTTAAGCAACAGCACACCTAGGAGCAAATGAAAATATCACGGCACATTTAACAAAATTTTTAAAGGGTATACATTTAAATGTTATGAAATAAAACCATCTATTTTTAAAATACACACACAAATATGAACTTACTTTATTTCGATGTTTCTATTCAACTATTTGTGCAGCTTATTTAGTGTGAAACCTATACCTGGTGTTTTTTGTGATTTCTTCAATGTTTGGTTGAATGTGTGATAAGCAGACCCTCATTTTTTCTCCAGTTGAGCATAGTCTTTCTTGCTTATTTTTGATGTTATTTGGGGTTGAGAAGCCTAATTTACATAAGAAGTAGAAATTGCAATAAAACTGATAAAGCCTTTTAAGCTAATATGGGATATTCCTTTTGTATTGAAATCTAAAATGTATCAATGGGTACTGTCAAATGTTTTATTTTCAGCCCTTAAAAAAAAAAAAAAATACTTAAAAAAATGAATATTAAAACCAAGTATTTAAAATAATCAAAGGATAGTGAAAAGAATTATATGAAAAGTTTAATACTTATTCATTTATTCAAATACTAATGCTATACCATTAGTATTTACACACACACACATACACACACACACACATTTAGGCTGTGATAATATTTCGCAGCACACTATTTGAGAATCACTGTTCTATAGAGTCAATGATTTATGAGTTTATAACAGACAAATATAAATATCTTTTCAACTATAAAACAAAGTCTCTATTCTATAAAAGCTATCAACTTTCAACATATAGTGTCATTATCAAATCTGTTCTCAATTGTGAGATAAATCCTTCTATTGAGGCAATGATTGATGAGTTTGTCGTAGACAAATTTTATCAATAAAAAACTATTTAGATGTAGCTCTATCTTCTATAGAGCTAATGACTGATTAGCTTTTAACATATAAAGGTGATTACAAATCTCTGCTCAAATGTCAGACAAAGACTCTCCTATAGAATCAATAATTGATGAGTTTGTCATAGACAAACTGTCAATAGAAATCTCTGCTCAGCTGTAACTCATCCTCTCTTCCCTAGAACCAAAAATTGATAAGCTTGTAATTTATAAAGTATCAGATTTCATATTCATTTTTTTTCCCCAATACAAAAATTATCTTGATAAACCTATGAATAAATAAAAAGTGGTTACCACTGGTAAAAGTATTAGAAACCAGATATTTTCTCTTTATCTTCGGTCCAAATTGTCTTCTAAATTGGGGGAGTGGTGGTAAAAAGACATGATCAGCAAGTTGGATTGAAATAATTGTATATTTCATTATTCATACATACATTGGTCAATTCACCCAAGTAAAACAGTATATTGAGTTCAAATTCTGGTTATGGTTTTTGTGTTCACTTTTGTACAAATACTCTTGAAAAGGGGTTCCATCTCGTAAAAAGCCTACTTGCTAAGAAGCCACCTCAGTAATACTTGCATGATGTGATTGTGGCCCTATACTACACATTAGGTTAGGACATTGTTATCATAGATAGTACACTTTGAACTTAGTTGATGAATCTAGTAGCCATGCACTGACATGATCAGCAACAAGTTGGCATGAAATAATTGTATATCTCAATATTCACACATACATTTAACTATTAAAATAAATTGTTAGGATAAAAACCTGGGCTCTTTTGTAAATTGGGTAGGTCAAATGCTCATAATGACTATTATAGAAAACTGGGTTTGTATCCTTTCAGGACAGAGGTCTGATGGGTGTGGACTGGGTAATAATTTGATTTTATTGTATAGGCTAATGATATGGAATTAGAATAATAGTGAGTTTGCCTCTGTCCCCAATACTTAGTGTTTAGGAGAGGCCAGAGCTGATTTCCAAGTTTGGAAAGAAAATGTTTTATAATTAGGAGACTGGCACTACTCTATATTTTATTGTAACAGATTGGTAAAATATTTTAAAGTCATATAAAATTAGGACTATATATATATATATATATATATATGATAAATACAAATATCAATCATATATACAGTGGGTAGCAAAAGTACTTAACGCATCAGTTTTTTATAAATTTCACAATAAAAAAAATTGTTCAATTTGAATGATACTTCAAATATTTTAATGAACATTGTCTAACTAAACAAAGGAAAACTGAGAATCATTGTTTTTATGTACTTTTATTGCCAATTTTCAAATTTGACTGTTTGCAAAAGTATTTAACACCTATACAAATAATACAGTAAAAATGATATTTTAAAACTATTTTCAGTTATTTTGATATGGTTTGTACTTCAACCAATCACAGGTTGTCTTCAATATATGTACGTCACTCAATTGGTACATAGTGATAACAAGTCTGATACAATACAGACTGTTTCACTATCTAAACTTATAAAAATAGTTAAAACAAAAGAATTGTCAAATGATATGCGACAGAAGATTATAAAGCTGCACAAAGATGGTAAGGGGTATCGAAAAATTGTTCAAGATTTAAATTTGCTTGTATGTAGAGTAGGAGTTGTTTGTAAGTGGAAAAAATATGATGCTACTGAAAATATTCAAAGGAGTCGTCATCCACATAAATGATGCTAATGAACAATATATAGCCCAGAATCCAAAGAAACAACTATTTTTGACCCAGAGAAATTCATAATTATCTGAAAAATGCCAAAATTGAAGTAAGTAAAGATACAATTGAGAGATCACTGAATCATACAGGCCTGTATTCTAGATCACCAAGAAAGACGCCAATATTAAAACATAAACATGTGCAAAACCATTTGAAATTTGTTAAAAATTATGAACTTCAATCAGATGAATTCTAGAAGTAAGTTACCTGGTCAGATGAAATGAAAATTGAGCTTTTCGGGAAAAACATGTGCATGCAACTTTTACCTTCTTTCCAGAGCTTAACAGTTCTTTTTGCAAATTTGTCAATTCTTTACCTCTTGTCACAATGGTAACCTTCTGGCACGAATATCAATTACAGAATATTCTGTTTGTATTTTTTAGGCTAAAAATACCTACTGATAACATTATTGCAACATTCTAGAATAATCTAGAGTATTAAAGCAATTTAAAAGTTTTAAAATCTGAAATTTGCATTGTATAATTACTTTTTTCACTGATTAAAATGGATAAATGGGATTTATTTCTATTAAATCAATTTTTTTTTGTTTTCTATGCATATTTAGTTATTATAAATTTGTGTGTGTATATATATATATATATATACATACACACACACACACACACACACAGATACTGTTAAATTTCTCAGAATAATTCTGAAGGTAAGATAAATTGGATAAAAAAAAGACAAATGGAAAATAGTTCTCAGTCCTTGCTGATGCAGTTTGTCATTTTACTTTATCAAGGCAACTGATGATAAGTGAAATGTTGTGTAGTTATATCAAATTCAAAAAAGCAAAAGCAAAAACGCTCTTGTAAATGCTTCTTCCTGGATATTGATGACTCTTTGTTTTTTATCTTCAAATTGGGTTTTTATATACAACGTAGTGGTGAAAGTATTGTTATTGTATTCTACAAGAACATCTAAGAATGAGAGTTTATTTTTTTGATTTGGTTTGTAGCTAAAGTTAAGGACAAAAAAAATCTTCTGTTCTTAACTTTACCTACAAACTAAGTCAAAAAAATAAACACTAGTTAACGATTTTTCTAACCTCCTCATTGACCATTTAAACATGCACACAAACCTACCAGACTCCACTTGAAACATACTAGTAGAAAATACATGCATAATAACCCCATCCATATGTAAAAAAAATTAAAAATAATGGAAGCCTTAGTAATAAAAAAAAAAAAGCCAACACTCAGCAATATTAACTACGAACACAGCCATAATGTGCTGTCTGTGTTCAGAAAATAAAACATCCCTATAACTTTAGATACCTACACACACAACCCATACATCCAGTTAAAAAGTAAAAATAAAATCATCCTTGATAATCAAACATAAGAAAAATTAAATAAAAAGCTTAATCACAAGTACCTTGTCTGTCATCTTTAATGAAACATGTATAAA
The DNA here is from genome assembly GCA_903632075.3 of Acanthosepion pharaonis. Taxonomy (NCBI): domain Eukaryota; kingdom Metazoa; phylum Mollusca; class Cephalopoda; order Sepiida; family Sepiidae; genus Acanthosepion; species Acanthosepion pharaonis. Next base: position 56,918 of record CAHIKZ030005487.1, on the reverse strand, counting down.
AGACTGATTACTGCCGGAATACACAAAATCTTTGTGTATATTTAGGTAGCATATTTTCATTCAAACAGGTTCGGTTAAATAATTTAGACATGTCGATTAGTTTTCCATTGTGATCTTTTCACTTTGCAGATTAATTTCTTGGTAGCCTTAAAAATGGAGTAAGAAAAATACCAAAATTTTCTTTCAAATAGTTTTTATTTTCCTAAGTACTTTCAATCTCATCTGAGACCATCTTCAGGGGTTTAAGTTGTCTCTGAGTATGTATATGTGTTTCAACTAATTTCATTTTTACTGCTTATGCAGCATTCTAGATTTCAAAGTTCAGATGTTTTTTTAATTCAGTATAGAAAATCTTTTTCGTTGAAGAATTTGATTTTGCACAGGAGGAAAAAAAAATTCTTATATTTGTATGAGCAAAAATGAAAAGTTACTTCCCTTATATATATATGTGTGTGTGTGTGTAGTCGGAAAGTTTTGTCACCCCTTACCAGTATCAGTCTTCTTGGAGGAACTGATTTGTTGAATCTTTGATTTGTTGAAGTGAAGTCATGTTGCACATCCTCCATACTCTCACCAGAATGCACACAATGTGTCCATGCACTTGCAAGCAGCCTCTCTTTAAAACTAGGATCTCGTGTCAGCCATCTGAAATAGAAATTTATATTATGTAGTGGTGACAAGACTTTCAGACCACCCTGTGTTTGCACGCATATGTATAATAATATATGTGTGTGTGTGTAATATTCAATGGACATCTTGACTGACTCTAGAGTTTCATGATAAAATTGCTCGTCAGGGTCAGATGTTCGATAAATATTTTAAATTATTATTAGATCTCATGTTAATATTCCTCAGAACAAACACTAATCATGAATTTCAAAATCATAACTCATTAAGAGTTTCATTACAAACCTAATAATGTTCTAATTTAGAACTTCTTCATTCTTTTTATTTTATTTTATTCATTTTTTATTTATTTTATGAATATTGATTGTTTGTATGAGTGTTTAATCAATATGACAAGCAAAGAAGTCAGCCCTGGAGAAGTAATTCTATTGCTAAATGTAATCAGTGTAAAAATATTTTTTTCTTCTGCTGTCAGCTGGTCAGTTTGTGTTTGAGCACTTGCCATTGTTGTTGCCTGGGGAAACCTTATTGTTGTATCATGATGGCAACAGATGTACCCATGAAGGCTAGGCCCAGCAACAGACTCGCTCCTGACCTACCCTGCTTAGCTCATATTGAAATGGATTCCTTTTAATAATACAAGATTCAGTCTAATTCAGGCAGTAATTGATTGTTGGCAGCATTATTAACCCATTGTGTAGGAGATGTGTACTACAATGTAAGAGCCTTGGAGGGTATTGTTTATGAATAGAAAATAGAATATTGGGCCACAAAGCCTAAGATTTATTTCCCGAGCTGCATTCCCATGAAATATTTGAGTGTAAGTCTGCTATTGTCCATGCCAATCTCTGCAAGTGAAGCTGATTAATTAAAATTAATAGAAATTATGAATATTTTGAAGCAATATTTGTTTCTGCATGCATGCTTTGAGAAAATTTTGTGGAATTTGAACAGATTGACCATTGTTTATCTGGCAGGCTACTGAGAATTTCTCATAGCTCACATGTATATTATTTAAAATAATCATTTACTAGATAAGTATGTATCTAAACAGATTGTAAAATGCATATTCAATGTGTTAGGGTTAGATGCAAGAGGTTAATAAATGTGAAGAGATGTTAGTGAGGAGAAAGAACAATAAAAAAAACCCAAAAAAAACAGGATTTAAGAATGGTGATTGACATTGCATTTAAATTTATGAAGATTGGAAACAGCAGGGAAGCAAAAGTCCAGAAGACATCTCCACAGGTGAGAAATACGATAAAAGAAACAACTTATGATTATATTTAGCTATTTCAACATGTTTAATACTGATATCAACACGTTGTTCAGGTTAATAATATTCCAAAAGAACATATTGGCTCCCAAGATGAGTGAAAGAACTGTTTATTCATGTGAATTAATATTACAATACTAGCAAATATAGTGTGACAGTCTTTGCAACAACTTTTATAGTCAATGGAAGAGTTCATGTACAACACTTTAGTGTAGCAAAGGTTGGTCATCTTTCTATACAACACAACAGTAAACTGATGAGGCCTAGTTGCCAATCTAGTAGTACACTTAAATTCATGCAGTTGAGCTACCAAGGAGGAAAGCTCATTAAAACAACAATTTCTATGTGGATATTTATAGAAAATAATATTGGGAAACTACATCACAGTGGTGGGAAAGTGACTGAAGTTAGAATGGATAAGATTACAGACTCTTCTTTGGAGTTTGTAAAGAATCTTGCGATATATAGCAAGAGCACTAGACCAAATAACCTATCTCACTTCACACAGCCTTCTTTCAAATAAAAAAAAAAAAAAAAAAAAAAATGGCTTTCACTTCTCTCTATCAACCACCAACTGTTAACACATTGGCAGTTGACTTAAAGAAGCGAAAGCCATATTCTTTTTCTGAAAGAAGAATGTCAGTGTGAACATAGAAATCAGCACTGCATGGTGACTAAGTTTCATGCTTAAGTGCAATCATCAGACACATGTATGTGTGTGTATATATATATCAGAAATTTTGCCTATGTATATCAGATTCAAATGCAATTACTGCAAGAAATTAAACCAATTCTTGTTTCTTTTTTTCATTTCTTTCTACCTCCTGGAGTTTACTGTGTCTATAAGTAATAAAAGGAATTAAATTTTTGACATTTATTGGGTAAATATGTGAATTGCTGATTACATAAATGGGTAATCATACTTATTATAAAACCTAGGTTGTGTGTGTGCTCGTTTATATACTGGATTTCAACAAAACTTCACAGGACTACGTAAAATTACCTCGCGGTGGTTCTGAGAGCGCCAAATTTGGAAAAACAATTGTTTTTGCATGAAATCAATTTGAAAACATGATTAAGAGGCATCGCCGTTTCAAGAATGAAACGGAGACAACTCATATTGAGTTATACTTATTATAAAACCCAGGTTGTTTGTTTGTGTGTTCGTTTATATATGAGATCGGATTTCCTACATTTTTCAACCGATTTCAACAAAACTTTTTTTTTTTGGCAGGTAGTGTTTCTTATTGTCTTGCACACTTTTTTCTTTATTTTTACATTCAGAATGCTTTAAAAATTCCATTTACAAGACAATTGTTTATAATAAAATTGAAAAATTCTATTCAATTGGTAGACTCCTAACGATTGAAAACAATGTTTTTGTTTGGGTTTGACCAATTCGTAAAAAAAAAAATAAAGTAAAACTAATTAAGACGTGTGTCCATCAACCTTAAACAATAATCTTTGTCAATTTTATTTTTCAGTCTTTATGATGGTCGATACTTGATCTATCTCTTACTGTTACATCCCCAGGCAACGCCGGGCTCTACTGCTAGTTTTATTATAAATTACTATATTCTATTTTCTAAAGAATTTTTAAGGTGAATATAATACTTTCATTTTTTTTTAACTGTGGAAATGTTAAAACCATAGCAAATTAGTAAATTTCCTACAATTAGAAAAATATTAATAAATTTACCAATATTATTTCAATAAAAAAAAAAAAAAAAAAACTCTCCCCCCAATCCTTTGAAATCAAATTTACCACAAACCAGCCAATATGGATTATTTCACATCAAGTCATTTTCTGAATATCTGCTTTCCATAATGACAACATATACTGGTGAATTCTTAATTTTCTGTTTTAGAGAATAAATATTCCTTATTTTTTTTCTTCTGATTTTATAAACCTATTAGTACACTGTTTAAATTACTTTTTTTACATAAAAAATATATATACTAAATAAATTTTACAATTTTTTAAATATCTATTTTTAATAATTTTACCAAGGAACTTTTTTTAGGTTGTTTCATTATAGGATTTTCCTTGACCAAGCAGTTCAGACTAACATGTACTAATATATATATATATATATAATAAACAGTCTGCCACAATTTAATACATTTTGTCCCATAGATTGAATACTTTTAAACTTTTTATTTAACACTTTATATAGTAACAGTAATGTCACTCCTGTCAATACTATGCAAATCTGAATTCCTGGATGTATTATTTAAATTTACATAGTCAAGATAATTGTGTATTTTTTTTTTCCTTTTAACAATCTATGCCCAGCCTGCAGTAGTTGTACAAGCCAGTGTTACCAGACATGGCATTAATTTATGCACACATCCACTTCATGCATTCACCAGCCTGTTACATTTATTGATTTCAACATTGTATCCATGGTTACTTTCAAGGTTGCAAACATGAAAGGGGAACTCTCAAGCAGTTTTCTTCAGGGGTGCTTTTTGTTTATTAGAGATACTTGGGTACTTTTTGATCTCTTTTCATATCTTATATGTTGCCTTACTGGTCTGTAACAGGTGACAAGAGAACAAGAAGTATTTTTTTTTTTTTATTACATTGACAATTCTAAAATCAATGTAGTTTTTTTTTTTCGGTGGGAGCGGGACTGAAATCTGTTGTTTTGTTGGTTTTTACATGCTCTGTTTGTTGTCAAAACTTGTAAACATTTACACCATTTCTATGCCTTAACAATTTTTCTTTCCAAAATATAGCAAATTTTAAACAGTATAATTAACTAATCATACTCTGAGGTTGTACTTCTTTAAAAGTTTTAATATGGAGCATTTTCTGTTATTTTACTAATAATGATATTCAACAACATTGCTCTGATTATCTTTTTCCTTTCTTCAACTCTGTTGTTTTTGGTTGAGAGACTTGCATATATTTTTATATGGGATTAGCAAGATTGTTGTAATTAAATCTCATTTATTTCATATGCAGCATGTTAGAATTTATGTTGCTATATTTTCAAAATAGACTTTATTATTCCAATATTTTTTTACTTCCCTTTACTCCCAAGCTTGTATTTAAAGGTACCTGCAGAGCAGAAAATGGCTTTATAAATAGATGATTGTTTTGCAGATAGATTTTATATGCAAATAAAGATCACAAAAGAACAGATTAGAAATGAATAACAATGATTTTCTTTTTAAATCTGATTTTTAAAGCTGAATATGGAAATTATCTTATCTCTAAAAAGAAAAAATAACTATGTAGAACAAAATATGACACATACTGGTAGATATCAATAATAAAATTACATTTTTTTTTATGATCCATTTTTATATGGTGTGCAACAAAAATACCTTCCATATAATAGCAAGACTTTAGCTAGATGAAGACACAATTGCCACTAATGTCTTACAATTATATGGGAGGTATTTCTGTTGCACACTATATAATAGTTACACACATACACACACACACACACACACACAATCACTAGCAAATACAAAATAGTGCTCAGGGACTCCAATTAAAATCATAACATTGTGTTTCATATTATTACAATTGCCATATTTATTGAGTGTGCAGACCAATAGGTGTAATACACACTATTTAAAAATAAAAACAAGCAATCTATTTTGAATATGAGTATACACTAAAAATAACATTTGAAGTATTGTATATTTCCATGTATAAGGCGACCTTTAGAAGAGTTAAAAAAATATAGCAAATTTTCATGAATTTATCCTATACCTGCTTATTGATTATATAAAGATGTTATTGAAAATTTGTTTATACTTCATCAATAATCCCAAAATACTGCTAATAACAGTACATTGTTGGTTATCACACTGAAGCTAAGGTTAGCCTACTGACAAACATCATTCAGAATTTAAGGTTTCTTTTTTAGAAATGGAGTACAAAATGACCCAATTTTTAAGGTTGTTTTTTGGGATTTAAAGGTTCTTATATGCTGAAATATATGGTAGTAAATCTCAAATGTACGATAATAGTACATTTGACTTTCAGCATTTCTTTTATTCAGTCTATTTGTAATTTTTAATGAGAAATGAAGGTTATGTTATCTTAAATGTTATTACTGATATAATTAACACTACCATGATGATTATTGAAAGTTTAGCAGAAGATAAGATTACACTCACATCAACCTTTAACTTGAGGTTTACATTTTCTCTCACTGATATGGAATTATTCTTCAAATAAGCAATTTATTATGATGTCAGTAATATATAAGGTAGGAAATGATTTTATTACTTTTATTATCAGTTTATTTGATAATGTGAATCTTTTTTATATACATTATTGGTTATCGCACCAAAGCCAAGGTTAGCCTACTGACAAACATGTAAGGTTTCTTTTTTAGAATTGTAGTAAGGGTGATTTTTGGGATTTAAAAGTTGTTTTATATGCAGTAATAAAACTCTCAGATTAAAAATAAATCTATTAATTCTTTAGAAATATATAGTATATATAATTTTGATGGTTTCAATTGGAGACACAAACGTTACCAACTTTGATCATATTTCAAATCTTAGGTAAGTGTACTTATGGTCATATTACGTTGAAACACCAGTTCTCATACAGTCACTGAAGTTAAGCAATGTTGAGTCTGGTCAGTACCTAGATGAGTGACCACTTGGGAATACCAGGTGGTGTAAGCTTCAGATGTGTGGGTGGTGTAATGGATACCAGCTCAGAATTAAAATCTCTGGGGGACAAATGTCAGGAAAAGAAAATGACCACACTACATACATACTTACTGAACCCAATCTACCCCATCATGTTAGATGGCTGTTGACTCTACAAGAAGGTTCATCTGCCCTTTGACAGGTCTTGTTTTGAATCCTGTTGGGTTTTGTGCCACCCTCCTCACCAGCGAAGCTTGGTGGGGAAACCAATGACTCTGTAGTACTGGGTTATATGGTACCAGTAGCACATAACCTGATATATGACATTATACAGTGAGAATTTTAGATCAAATTTTATTTAATAACTGTGACAGATTTATTGATTTTCTCTCATATTGATATCAGCAATTTCTAGAGATTATTTTAGAATCTGCAGTAGAAGCAGAAATAGAAGTTTTCCTCCTACACACTATTTTTCTTTTTTTTTTTTTAAAGGCTTTTGATAATTACCACTTAATATATCTCACTGTAGCTCATCTCACCACAAATAATGCTTATTATAAACAAATCTTTACACTAGAAAAATTACATTTGCCAGCAATTAATAAAATTATTGGGACACTTAAAATAGATGTTTGGAATTAATTAGATGTATCTCGTTCTGGTCCATATGAACTCTAGACTATAAAATATTTTTAGGTAAAAGGAGATAGTAATTTTGATCTTGTCTTTTTTAGAAATCAATAACCGTTTCAGAACACTTGTCTCGAGGCCAGGTTACCTGAGATCAATACATAAATTGTCGACAAAAATTGGTTAGACTTTTGATTGCATTAATAGTATTTTCATTGACAGAAAGCAAATATAAATGCTTAGCACGACAACATACAAGTAATACACTGATATGCTGAGCAATATTTATGTAAAAATGATAAACAGATGTTCTAAAATGGGTGGAAAAAAAATACCATGTGTAAACAAAGCATATCTGATTGTGTGTTAGAAACTCTTATGGAAATGCAAGATAAAAATTCTGTTAAATTCAAACACAAAATAAAACATGTTGTATAAGAAGTTGTCATTAACAGAAGCAGATTTGATATGAAACATTCATGTATATTTACTGGTTGGAAATATGAATTCCAAAAGTTAAGTACCATATCTGATAGTATATAGGGCCAACTTTTTTTTCTCAAAATACAATGGCTCAAAGTATTCCTTTAGTCTTTGATGTGAAAAGCTGTTAAGCTAATGTTTACTCCAAAAGCTAAGAAACTAGCAGTATTTGAACCAAACCAAACTTTTATAAGACTAATATTATTTACTCAACTATTAAAATCATTACAATAATAATGAAGGTCACATGACCCAGTGGATAAGTGTTGGTTGAAGTAATCCAAAAGTTTAATACCTGGCCATGGCAGAGGTAACAAAAAATCCAAAAAAGGCATGGCATATGAAGCTAGAACAATCTACCCTCATGGATTAAATAAATGGTTTGGTTTGAAATTCCAATGTATATCACCTGAAGAAGGCCAGAGTGTACAACGGCTGAAACATTGTCCAAATCTTTATTGTCATATTCACAATGTAAAAGGTGTTACCATGTACATGTTTTGTCTTGGTGAATTAAAATGGGCTACAGTAAATACAATTCCGTACCACAGATTTGTTTGTCAGTTTTAGTTGCCTGACCATATTTGTTTATGATCAGGAGTAGTGGAGGAACATCAAGACCAAGTATTCTGGGATTTATTTCTAGTTTTGATATTATACAATACAGTTTGTAGGATAAGGCAACTTGGGGTTCACATCTAGATACTTGGAAATATCCTCAATCAGAGGCCATCTGAGTGGATTGTGTTGTTCAACCTGAAGGTATTTCTAACTAAACCACACCTGCAAATTTATGCAATGCTTCTATCAGACTGTCAGCATATTGGTATATTTGTATCCCATCATCACTTTGTAGGCATGTCTCTCTCAATAATAATATGAATAATAAATACTTAAACCTTGTAACAATGGAAACTGGCTGCTCTGAGATGAACAGCTTCATTTAGCACTGAACTTAAGATGGCTACAAAAGGAAAGTGCTTAGACAATTGGATACAAACTAAAAATACTAAACTCTACTGAAGAATATAGTAATAGTATGTGAAATTTTTTTTACTTGTGTTTTATTTTGTCATGTATACTATATTTGGATGTGCATTGGTGTAATGAATAGCAACTCCATTCATTGCATTCACTTATGTGTAAATACCCTTGGGAAGATACTAATACATCTACCTCAGCTATCGGTTAAATAGTACAAATTGTATCTGGAAAAAATATCACCAAAAAATTAGTAATGCAATATTCACTCACAAAATTACAATCTTAAATATGTTTCAGCTTTAAATAACTCACAAGGGACTGATAAGCTGTAAAAAAACAAAAAACAATCAATTTTGCCATTATTCTCAAAGTTGTTTGGATTAATATGGATGAGGAAATTAGTCTGAACAACTCAATGAATAATACTATTAATTATTCTTGATTTTTCTCTTGGAAAAAAATCTCAGAGAATTATAGACCAATAAAATGTGTGGGAGTGGATATTTGAGTGGTTGCTTGGCAACAGAAACGATTGTGCTTTTGATTGCAGTGAATCAAAAAAATAAAGATGGAAGAAGCTGAATGCAACTGGCCAGATATATGCATACATATACATACATGTGTGTATATATATATATATATATATATATATATCTGGAGAAAGCCAACCCATCCAAATCAAACATCATGAAACTAGAGAGGCTGGCAATCAGAACCCTACAGAGGAATGAAAACATTATCATATTACCAGGAAAACTGGAAGACCTCATTAGTAGCTGCAATGGTAGCTATAGTAAAATAAAGAAAGATCCAGGAAGAAAACTGTTGCAGATCCTGATCAAGAACAAGGACCACTTCCCACCTAAGACATACAGGCAGTTGTCACACCCTTACAGCAAGCTAATTCACATATACAGCCTCCCCAAAATTCACAAAGACAGTATTCCACTTAGGTCAATTACCTGATGAGGCTCTGTGTACCACCTTCTGAGTCACTTCCTTGTGGATATATAATTGATCCCTTAAAGTCACCAATCATATGTTCATAACTCCATCCACTTTGTGGAAATGATCAAAGATGCTCCCATCCATTCCAACCAGATGGTGAACCTGGACATGTGTTCACCAAAGTACCCACAGAGGAGGCACTATCAGTTAGTGACAGACTGGCCTTGGACTCATCCCAGTATACCAATAGATAACCTGATGGAAATGCCAACTTTCTGTACAAAAACAACATACATGTTTGATTCCATTCCAAAGTATCAGCAGGATGAAGGCTTAGCAATGGCTAACATATACATGTAATACTTCAAAGAAATGGCATTAGAATGCACATCACTAAATCATATGGCTGAGATATGTAGATTATACCTTTATACTCTGGGCACACCAGGAAGAGTTCCAGCTACTACTATTGGACCATGTGAAATCAATAAGATCCATACAATTCACAAAGGAGAGAGAAAACAATAACAAACTAGCATCCCTGGATGTACTAATATCTCAAACAGAGCATAGGTCCAAGACATCTGTATACCACAAGTTAACATTCACTGGATAATACCTCAACTTCGACTCCCACCACCCATACAGTGTAAAGAAAGGGATCGTCCACTGCTTACAACATCAAGTAAAATCATAAGTGGGTGACCCAGACACGTATGAACAAGAAATGGTCAATATAAGCATTACCCTACAACGTAACAACTACCCTGGGTACATAGCAGCAGCTCAAACAAACTGGGATAGAAGGGTGCAAGAGGATAACACTCAGGGTAGACAGACCAAGGCTGTTTTCTATGTGAAGAGAAAAAAAGATCTGTGGTCCATATAACATCAGGATGACCTTCAAAAGTGGTTCACCATTTCACAGGCACCTCTTCCAAATAAGACCTTGCATAGATGAAAACATGATTAAGGACTGTGTATGCCATCCTAGGCAGCTGTGGTAAGAAATATAAAGAAGAAACATAGTCTGGGCAGCACAAAGCTTCCATATACTAATGCTCAGGTCTACGCCCTGGAGAGGTCACTCCGACTTCACCACCAAAGGACTGAATTTTGACCAAAGAGGTTGCTACCTTTATCTTCTGATACAATATTATATATATATATATATATATATATATTAAAAAGAAGAGAGAAACCGCAAACGTTTTTGGTCGTAATGTGGATTTTTAAAAGAATATCATGCTTTATTTTCCATAATTTTGCTACATGTGTTTCTAGTCTCGCAATTGTCATCAGGCAAAAGGTGGAGATTTCCACATATTAAAAATAATTAATTTTTTTTAATTATGTTTTCTGATGTTAAATATTCTCGATATGAGACATTCTCTTTTTATGTTAGTGATCCAAACATCTTTCTTGAACTGGTAGTGAAATGTTCTGCATGAAGGGTTATAAAACAATTAAGATTCGTTCAAGAAATGATGAAGTAGTCATCAGCATTCTTATCTTTTAATGACCCCAGTGTGTTCTTAGATTGTTGGGGCCACCCACCTTTTCATGAGAATGGACTGATCTCTCTACTACTAATAGGACAGTTCTATAGAGTTCTGGGAGATCAGGTGACCATCACACTTCCGTCTCTCTACCGGAAGGTACAGTTGGACTTTATACTCTTTCTGATTGTTACTAACCTGCGTTTGTTTGACTACTAATCTCTCTGTTGTAAATACCTCTTCAGATATACCGGTATTTTTCCCTATGTATGTGTTTGTCCTTATTTCAATACACGCACGGGGAAACACTCAACATCTCAAGTGGTGACGAGGATTCGAACGGATAAAAAGAACTTACGTTGAAAAATAAATATCGCAACAGCGAAAGAAACAATTTCAATATGGGAAAATTTAAAAGAGTTCAAGTATTTTTTCACAGCAAAGGATTGAAAAGTTTATCGACAAAAGGAAAAAAAGAAAAACTGTAAGTTAGACATTAACTTATTTATTCTATTGGAATCTATAATAACCAATTTTTTTTTTGTCGTGCCAGAGAATTTGATTAATTTATTGCCCCCTCCCCTCAGAGAAAAAAAAACACATAATTTCGCTTTCTTTTTTCTCTACACATACATAATCATGGAGCAATTTCAATCATCTATGCTGGAACTCATTAAGTATCAGATGCAAAGACAAGAAGAGAGTGAAGAACGTTTTCAGAAAGAACTGAAATTTCAGAAAGAACAAAAGGAAGAAAATGAAAAGAAACAGTTAGCAATGACTGAACTTATACATAAAGCTATACTGTCTAAGCAGAAAGACTCAGATGAAAGTACTTTTTCGCAAGACACAATATGGTCGACGATCGAAAGTTTTACCTATAACCCAGAAGAGGAAAAGACTTTCGAAAGATATTATCATAGACATCAGAACTTTTATGAAGTCGATTGCCAAACATGGCCAGATGAGAAAAAGATAAGATTGTTACTTCCGAAACTGGGAATGGCAGAACATAATAAATTTACAGACTTTATATTACCCAAAAAGACAAGAGACTTAAAATTCGATGAAGCGATTGAATTACTAAAAGAGCTCTTCAACCTCAGATTATCATTATTTCAAAAAAGGTGGAAATGTCTTAATATTCAAAAAAGTGAGCAGGAAGACTACACGACTTTTTTAGCCAATCGAAATACGACGTGTGATTTATTTTAAACTTCCGAATTATTAGCGGACAATTTCAAATGTCTAATATTCGTGCTAGGCTTAGTGTCTAAAAAAGATAGCGAAATGCGAAGATGCATTTTAGCAAAGCTAGAAAATGAGCAAAACATGACACTACAAAAGCTAGCCGAGTATTGTCAGCAATGCGTAAGCATTAAGCAAGATTCAGAGAAAATAGAAGAAACTGCTATCGCAAATGTGAAGAAAGTAAATAGGAAGACTCGTTTCCATTCTCCATCACCTGAATGGAAGTGGTATCCTACCACAAGAATGAACAGACTATAAAAAAAAAAAAATCTCCCTCCAAGTGCATGTTACGGATGCGTGCCAATGACTGTCCACATAAAAATAAAGCTTGCAGAAATTGCAAGAAAGTAGGACATAAGATGTCCAAGTGTAGAAAATTAAACCGAAGTCGAGTAAAAGTTACTAAGTCAGATGAAGATCAAGACCTGAATATTCGAAAATACCTACATGGAAGAAGGTTAAAATGCAACTGGATTCAGGATCTGACATTTCAATTATTAACACACAAACATAGAAAAATCTAGGAAAGCCAACTCTGCTAAAGTCCAACAAAATAGCCAGGACAGTAACTGGAAAAAAAATAAATTTGAAGGTGAAATATGGGTGAATATAACCTTCAACAACAAGACTATAAACAACCTGTTTGGGACTGACACAATCACTAAGTTCAATCTATGGAACGTGCCCATTAGTTCTTTTTGTAACAACATTAGTGAAAGCAAAGACAACATAAAAAATTTACAAACAGAATTGAAAATAGCATTCCCCGAAGTTTTCGCTGAAGGACTTGGATGTTGCACGGAAGCATCAGCAAAAATACAGCTGAAGAAAAATATTCAACCAATTTTTAAAAGTGTAGCATCCCTTTTACCGCATTAGAAAAAATTGACTAAGAACTCGAAAGACTAATGAGAATTGGTGTGATCTCGAAAATGGAATACAGTGACAATTGCTATGAAAGTATTTATAGAACAAAAGTAAGCCACATCACAGTGGTAGGAAAGTGACTAAGATGTTAGGTCAGGAATGATTACATTATAGATCCATCTTTGGATTTTGTTAAGAATCTCGAGATATACAGTAGGAGCACCAGACCAGATCTAGCAGCAATTTTCATTGCATAGACAAATGGTAAATTTATGAACATGCAAAATGAATTTTGACAAGAAAAATTATCTGATACAACCAACTTTTCTTTTTTTAATCTTTTCCCTCCAAGCAAGGCAATAAACCTAATAATATACAAGGGGAAGGAGTGCAGAAGAATATGAGAGAAAAAAAAAGTAATACGGAGAGAGAACAAAAGAATAGAAATTAAGAAAAAAAAAAATGATGATTAAATTTAAATTTTTGAAGATCAAACTTGACTGGGGTGCAAGAAGCCAGAAAAGTTCCACAAGCAAAAAGGCTCATGACTACTTCATGTTGAAACACAGTTCCCATACAATCACCAAAGTTGAGCAATGTTGAGCCTGGTCAGTACCTGGATGAGTGACTGCTTAGGAATACCAGGTGCTATAAGCTTGGATATGCAGGTGGAATAATGGATAATGGCTTGGATTGTTAATCAGAGAGCAAAGTTCCAATTATTGTTATGTTCATTATATTCACTTATGTGCAATTACATCTTCTCCCCCAGCTATGGATTAATTAGTAAGACTTATCACTAAATCTTTATTATTTACCACCAAAAAATTCTTACAACCTAAAAATATTTTCTGGCTTTAAATAACCTGCAGAAAACAATCACAATCGAGAAATGCAAGGAAAGAAACTGTTAGCATAGAACTTACGGCTACATCTAGCCATTCCAACTTTAATACTTATTGAATCAATTGTTAATAATCTACATGATAATAAGAAACAAGAAACTGAGGTCTGTCATTAAAAAAAAAAAAATGTGCACTCAGAAAAACAAGCAAGCAACGCTGGAAGAGAGTTCATCAAGTTCAGTTGATGTAGCTGAAACTGTCACTTCATTTTGAGCCTATACAGCCACAACAGATGCTGTACTATCATTAGCTGAATCAAAACTTCTGAGGTATAGATCTATCATCTCTTGAAACAAATCAATGAAACTCAGTATGACACATGCGGTTTTCAACTGGGGAAATTAGAAATACACCTATAAAGCATTTTAATACAAACTGCAGATATTAGATGATGCTTTGATCCTCTTTTTCAAGTGCAATAAAGAGATAGCATTTCATAGCAAAGGGAGAAAAACTGCTAAGGGCTACAATGAATAGGAAGTTGTGGAGAGTTATGTGATGCACTCATCCAGGACATAAGACCAGAGAATAGATATCTAGTGGCTAGTCATATTTAGGTGTCAACTCAAAACTGAAAACCACAGTCCAAAATTACTTTGTTAATAGGAAATATGAAAATGAAATGTGCATGTTTATTTATTTGGTTTGGCACAAGGCCAGTAGTAAGTAGTTATGTTTTTATACCAAAAGTACCATCTGGAATAGTCATACTAGTGGGAACTTTTCAACTTGTAAAATAAGTATGCCAGTTTAAATAAACATTCTGCCAGGAATATATTTCTGCAAGTTTAATAAACCTGCCGGTTTGGGTAATAAACACTTTGGTAGAGGTGGGGAATTGGAGGGAATAATTGTACTGGCTCTTGTATTTGGTACACAAGAGAATTGGACTTGATAGTAATGATTTATGAGACCTGCTTGCAAACCATTACCCAATTTTATGGCTTATGGTCACATGTTGAAACACTGCTTCCCATACAATCACCAATGTTAAGCCTGGTTAGTACATAGATAGGTGAGCACTGCAGAATACCAGGGGCTGCAAGCTTGAATATGTGGGTGGTGTAATAGATAATGACTTGGAATTGTTAATTCTAAAGCTGAGCTCCAATCCCCATTGGGTTCATTATATTCACTTCACTGCAAACAACCTTGGGAAAGGTATAAATCCACTTCCTCCCCCAGCTATGGGTTAATTAGTAAGACTTGTATTACTATATCATTATTATCCCCCCCCCAAAAATTCTTACAATATAAAAATATTTTCTGACTTTAAATAGGTTGCAAAACGTTAATAAGTCATAAACTAATTAATTAAAACCCAATATTTAGGTCAGTACTCTCTTCATTATTATTATAATGAAGTAGGCTTTGACCCAATAGTGTTGTGATAAAAAGCAACAATAATAAGCTGAAGTAAATCTCATAAGATAATTATTGTATATATATATATTATTGTATGTACATTCTTGATTTCCTTAAACCATTACATTCAAAATTAAACATCAAAATTTCTCTATAAGGAATCTGTCAGATATCCTTTCGTCAGTATTACTCACAGGCAACAAAAGAACAGAATAGATTGCTATTACAGGAATACTACACTTATCTTTATTGATTGCAGACCATAAAGACTCAAGCAATCTTCAGTTGCTTGCCAATATAAATTACTATCCACTTCTTTTTCTGCAATGGGTTGATAAGCATAAATAATGAATCAATCAAACCCATTTTATGAATTTGATTAGTTTAACACTTGAAATTATTCTGTTAATACTTTGCTTAGATTTTGTAAGGCACCTTTTGCTATTCCAGTGTGTCTTCAGATTTCTTTTCACAGTCTGTTAAAACACTTCTCAGATATTTAAATTTTTGTACTTTGATTTGTTCAGACAAGCTCATATTTTGTGTTACTACAAGATTTTACAGAATTCTATAGCCTTCTTCAGGTATATAATCCACTAGAAAAAAAGTGGTGTCCTGCTTCTTTTTTAGAACTGAATACTTGAAGGCTGTAGAATGGATTGGCTGAAATGCAGAAATAGCAAAAACAATGAGCTCACTGGTTTAAACTATTTCTGACTTATTTATACTCGTTTATCAGTGGAAATGACACTTAGCAGGAATATTGACCAGCTGATTAAAGTATTTTAATCAAAGATAAAAACAATGACAATATCGCATGATCTAATTTCTTTTTTAAACCAGATAAAAATAAATACTTATGCAATCAACCTTTTATACAACTCATAGTTCTATTAACAAACTCAATAAGCTTTTTCTTCAGTTTGTAAGTCACATGAAAGAACATCTTCCGTGATCTGTCTGAATTCAAAACTAACAGGAAATGTATAATCAAGCCCATATATTGTATGTAGGTATTTACTATTTTTTTTTTTTTATCTTTTGACTTTACTAATCATCACAAGATTTTGTGTGATCTATATTTTATATTTAATTGCCAAATACACTCTTCAAAATATTTTATTGCCAGAAATGGACAAAAAAGTGTATATAATTTCTCCCCATAACATTTAAACAAAACTTGGTTGTTCGTAACTATCAATTGATTACAAAAGAAAAAAATCACTAAGAGGTGGGTGTTGAAAAGTTCTTGATTTGAGCCACTTCACTGTATCTGATATAGTTGGTCGGTTTGGCAATTTGTTTTGGTATCAGTTTCCAGTTTTTTCCGTTGATACCGCAGTTTTTGATTCGTTTTTAATTTGGTATTTTTGCTTTCTAAGGAAGCCATTCATTTTCTTGAGTAATGATAACATTTCCAGTCAATATCTGATTTTGTTTGAGATTGATAAATCAAAGTGACCAATCTTTATCAATATTCTTGAAATTGTACACTCACTTAGAAGACACCTTAAACTACAACTAGGAAGATGTTCATTTCTTCTCTGACCCGAGGAAGCAAATTCCTTCAAAAATTATAAAGTAAGCAAAAAAAGAACAAGAAAAAAAGCAACTGATAGCAATATAAATGTATGGTAAAAAAACTTTCAAATTATTGACACTACTGTCTGACACTGACTAGTGGTTAAAAAAAGAATAATTTTTACTTTGGATTTTAAAAAATGACTTGCAGTTTTGAAAATATACACCTTTTAAAACTGAGACTAAAACTTACTTTATTTTTTTTTTTTTTAAATCTAATTTTAGGTGTATTCACAAGATAGAAACAATTTTATTTGTAGAAAAACAATTTTATTTTTACATTTAGAGACTTGCATATCTGGGAATATACACATTTTAAAAGTGGAATTAAGAATAATTTTAACTAGATAAAACACAAATTTATTTATAAAAAAAAAAAAAATCTTCATTTTCCTTTTTTACAATTTTATTTGGTGATTGGCATACTGGCTTCTTACTAGAAAGCCCATATAAAAAATCTGACTTCATAAAATTTAACATTAAGATGAATTTTTTTTTATTTTTACTCTATTTTGTTAACTTAATTTTACCACAAAAAGTTTTTTTTTTTTTTTTTTTTTTTTTAAACTGAAACAAATAGATTTCAGACATCATGTCATATTTCCTTTTTTCTTCTTCATTTCTTTTGTAAAGAAATAGATTTCAGATTTATTTCCTAAAACTAGTCAATTAAATGTTTTTAACATTTTTATTTAATCTTTTTTCTCTTACAGTGGTATAAAATGTTGATAAAATTTAATTTTATTAACATCTGAAGGTCTTTTTTAGTAGTGTTTCTTTGGATATGGTCACTCGATTTTGGTTTCATAAATTTCAATGCAGTTTCACGGTGTAAAGATGAAACCGAAAAAAGTCGTTTTTCCAGTTAACTGCTCACTTCTAATCTGATATATATATATATATATATATATATATATAAAATAATGAAATAAAAATGCAAGCTACTAAGACTAGCAGATAATATGTCAAATTATACAATTCAACATATATCAAATTTTACAAAACCTCTGCTAACATTGCTCAGTATAAAACTAACTATTATTAAACTGTATAAGTAAAAACGTTCAAAACTTATCAAATGTCAACACAATGTTTTGTAATATCACTCTTAGGGACCCTCAACAGAAATCCTTCTTGTCAAGGGTTCTGAGGAGTGATTCAAATATTATGAAACACTGTGTTGAAAAATATAAGTAAAATCATTCAATACTTATTGAATGCAATAAGTATTGAATGATTTTACTTATATTTTAAATATGCACCTCCATGAAAAAAATGATACCTAAGATTTAAAATAAATTTTTATTTAATTTTTAAATACTCAGTAATCTAAAAAATTTAGTAAAATATTCTCCATAGTTTAATGTTTTATTTAATTTTAGAAATTTTGGCTTTAAATTTACTATAGTCATTGCTCTTATTTTCCAATGTCATGTATGGTGGCATGTTTATATACTAATAAAAAAAAAAAATGATTTGTATTAAGTTTTTTTCATTTATGATTATAGTTTTCACTTAATATCACCAAAACCCCTGAAATTGATACAAAATTTTAAAAGATTTAAAACAATAATTTTTTCTAATTAAGATTTAAAAAAAAATTAAAACCATTCTTGTAAAAATTCATTATTTGTTGAAAATTTTTTTTCTTCAGTTAATAGGGTCCTTAATATATCTTATTTATAAAAGCAATTAATAATTTTATTGTATTTTTTATTTTACGATTCAGAGCAGATTTTCGGTAAATGGTGTTTCTTTCTGACAAAAACAAATTGATGTTTTTTTAAATTCTCCAAGGAGTTCTGCTTTTCACTAATAAAAATATGAAAATCATTTAAATTTTAATTTCTTGAATTTTTATAAAATTAAGTAAGTGGAGGGTAACAGATGTAAAAAAAAAAAAAAAAAAATTACCAAGATTTTCCCCAAGAAATATTTAAAAAAAATAATTTAATTCACTTGTGAATAAGTCCTGAAAACTTAATTAAAATACAATAATTATTTGATTTTTGCATGAATTTCCAAAATGTTTTTTACTACAAAAAGACACTAAATTTCCCATACTTCTGACAAAAAAAAAATAAATTTTAACCCTAATTTTTGAGTGTGCTAGAAAGGATTAAGAAATTAGTAAAATAATGTAAAAATACTTTGGACTTTCCTTTTAATAACAACAAACATTTTGATAGTAAACTTTTGCTTTTATCAAGTTTGGGGCCTTTTTCATCATGCTATGCTTTTTCTTAGAAAATCTTTGGAGGTACCTTATATATTATTTCAGATATAACTAAAATATATCTCAAAAAGGACAATCTGAATAAAACAAAAGGAAAACTTATGTTAAATGATGTATTTTGCCCCCAGGTGGACTTTATCAAGACAAATGTAATGATTTTATTTTGCAACAGGTAGTTATTTATATATTTATTTCTAAACAAAAGTAAAAATGTTGTTGAATTTTTTTTATGCAATTAATAATAAATTATTTCAGCATGGGATAAATTTATGTATTAACCATTTTCTATTATTTTTTTTTTTTTTTTTTTTTTTTTTTTTTTTAAGACATTTTTATATTTGTGTATGTTGGCTTGGGAAAGTAGCAATTCTTTCAAGAATGGTGATACTTGGGAAAAAATATATATAGGCCAAAAGTTTGGGGTCATCCTCTGGATTTAATAATGAGTAAGTTTTACCTTCTTTGGTTTAATAAACTCCTACTAAGGTAGAATGCTAAAACTAATCTATTAGAGCAGATGTTCAATAATTTTTAAAGAGTAGGTTACCTAAAATTTAAAACCTACCAGCCATAAGGTTACCATTAGTCAGTAAGGTAGATTAGGCAAAAAGAGCTAAAATTTTAAGAAAAGTTTATGCAGTAATTAGTTAATTTCATTATTATTGAACATATGATAAAACCTTTGAGGAAGAGAAAGTCTCTCTTGCTTAAAGTGAGCTAGTAAATTAGTTTTAAAACAGAGATGAAAACCTTTAATTTTTAGGTAATTCTTCAAAATCCAGATGGTGAATTCAAACTTTTGGTTAAGTTTGTTGTTTTTTTTTGTTTGTTTTTTTAAAGTTGTTGTTTTGGTTTTTTTTTTTTTTTTTTTGTAATTTACTCAAACAATTTCTGGCCCAATACTAAATTCACTAGGTACTTCAAGTCTTCTTGGGAGATTTACATGCTTCAACAAGTAGAGGATTATCCTCAGCTTGTATAGATAGAACATTAAGTAACAACTAATATTTAACACTGAATTATCTAGGAAGACAATTGTTTAAAAATATTTGTGAAAGACAAATGTTCATTCATCCTTATTTATGTACCTCTGTCAACTCTTGAGAAGCTGCATGATACTTTTCAAGATTTGTCTTCTTGAACTGACAGTGTTTGTGAATGATTCAAGACAATTTATAGATGATGATGGAAGCATTGAAAACTATGATTAGCTAATACAATGTTACACATGGACACTGATAGTAAATCAAGTGAAAATGATTTTTTTTCTTTTTGTTAAAAGCCCAGATCCAAAATTTATGACCTTTCAAAGATTTATCAAGCCACACACATAAAATTTAAATTTGACAATGTTTTT
Organism: Acanthosepion pharaonis; assembly: GCA_903632075.3. Lineage (NCBI taxonomy): Eukaryota > Metazoa > Mollusca > Cephalopoda > Sepiida > Sepiidae > Acanthosepion > Acanthosepion pharaonis. The sequence goes on along the minus strand of CAHIKZ030005487.1, from coordinate 36,280 downwards.
GTGCATATCAACACTATTATTCCATTCCCAAGTGCCTAAATCTGAAAGTACTTTTTATTTTTCTGGAGCCTAAAATATGAAATTGATTGCACAATTTGTATTGTTTTTATAGTTTCTACAATTAGAGAATGCTCTTGATTGTATTGTGTTTGATCTTGCAAGTGTCAAAATGAGCGAGATTCTTATTGAGTGGTACAAGCTTGTGGCTTTGTGTTAAAATTGAAAGAGACAGCGAAATATCTTTTCAAATCAAAGTAATATTTCTAAATTTTATTTCTGAAGTAGGTGATACACCTAAAACAATTCCTGGGAAACTTGTAGGATTATTTAGATATAAAAATATAAAGGGATGATTGAAAGATGCCAGTTGTGAAAAGATATCTAGCAAGAGAGGTGTTTGTATGTTCTTTTTATGCTTACAAGATGGCTAATATTGTTTCATTAAAATTCAACCAATAATTTTTTTTGTTTATTGTTTTTAATACTTTAGAATTTTCTTTAATTAGAAAAAAGCTCTTTTGGTGAATAACATTGTTGGGTAGATATTTATAGTATGATCAAACAACCCTGAGAAAGAAATTGAGTTTTGACTAAAGAATATCAGGTATGGACGTGGCTAATATAATGGCTATTGTTGCAGAAAGTGGTATTGATGAGACGTTCATGTTCAAATTCCAGGCTAGATGACTTTGGGGAAACATGAAGTGATCTCCAAAATCCCACTATGGTTTAAATAACAGGATAGACTGGACTCTCTAGCTTTGCTCAACAGTCTAAGAGAAGAAAAACACTGACTTTAGAACTGTTGAGAAGGCAATGGGAAGTAACTAAATCATTCTCGAGAATGTACAATTCACAAATAATAAAGAAAAGGAATTTGTGGAGAATTACGATAGTGCTAAAAAGGAATTTGGCACTTGGAAATAAGTCTTCATTCTTTGTCTTCATCATCATATGAATTGGTATTGGAAAGTTTTCAGACTAGGATCTCTTGGAAGATTCCATAACAGATTCCAGTCATGTATGATAAAGCTGATGGATTGTTCAGCAACAGTCCTCACAGATGAATTTACCCCCCCCCCACACACACACAAATTTTATCGTATTTTGCTGGTGATTGGTCACCTTCAGTATTCGCCATTTTAAACCCTTGAACAGCTTCTAAACACACATGCTACCTAAAATTCTGGGTTCAGCCTGAATAAAGTTTCCCAAAAACTTGACAAAACATGGGTCTTGGAAGCAGATTTTCTAAGCTTTACCTAAAATTTATGGTCTGGGGTATGACGATAAACTACATCTGGCAGCACTACCTCTGATCAGGAGATTGGAGGTTTTGAGGAACATGAAACCACCTCTTAATTGCTGTTGTTCCCAGATCCACACTGACCCAGGGTGGTAACTTCTGTTAGGATCCAACTATGGGCAAATAGTGAACAGCCCAAACAAAACAAAACACTATGAAAGTATAAAAATACACATTTTTAATAAAATTACTAGCAATACACATTTTTAATAAAATTACTAGCAATACACATTTTTAATAAAATTACTAGCAATACACATTTTTAATAAAATTACTAGCAATACATATTTATAGCAAAATGACCAACAATACATTTTATCTGTAGTTGAAGGTATGCAATTTTTTCAAAATAATTTCGGCATTAAGTAACCCATAGATATGTTGATATGCCACTAAAAAAAAAAAAAAAAATTAACCAACCTAAAATTTAATGTAGACACATTGCTTGAACTTGTCTGCTATCATAAAGCTCAGAACCATTCCACCATAATATTCCAAAACCTTGTGTAATAATTGAAAATGAGTCAATAGTCAACTAATAGGCTTCATTCTGTCAGCTGTATAACAATGACTATTAGCTGCATGATTATATTGTCGATTGCTAAGTGTGCCACTAAGAAAGTTGGTTCAATGTGTTAATGCTAGACAATTTTTTTGACCAGAATCTGTTTTGCACCTTTTTATAAGTCCACCATTCATCCATGCATTGCACTGAATATTGGTTCAGTGCTTCTGCTATGAATCTAGAGATTCTTGACAAAATCCAAAGAAGAATTTGCAATGTTATCAGTCTTGACCTTGCATCTTGGCTTCAATCACTGTAATATACTTTCTCTGTGCTTTTTCTATAAATATTTTCATGGTAATTGTTCTAATGAACGTTCGTCTTTGGTGCCTTAAGTTCATGAATTTAAGTGTAGTACAAGACTGGGAGCTAGGTCTCATTTTACTATGGAAATTGCTAAATGTAATAGTAAATTCTATTACAATAGTTTCTTCTCTTGCACTTCTCGCCTGTGGTACCCTCTTCCAATTTTTTGCTTTCCAGTCACACTACAATATTCAAGAATTTACCTGCAAAATCAATTGTTATCTTCTGCCTCCTTTAATCCTGTTCTTTTTATTATCCTCTCTCTTCAGAAATATTTTCTCAGTATCCTTCACTTTGTTGTCTTTCATCCTCACTAACCCCTTGTGTTTTAGTGGCTTTATTACCTTGCTGGTGGGTGGAATGAATAAAGAAAATGTGCATTTCTGTTAAACAGTAAAATCACAGAACATACAGTTTGCAAACTTTCTGATACTGTATTGTATAATAACCCTGTTCTCTCAGTAACACTTATCTTAATCTGTGAATTATCTGTGGCCAAGAATCAGATTTATAATGAGGTAGCTTAATTGATGTTTCATTCTGCATTCATTATATCCTGTGAATGTTGAATTCTCCAAGCCCTCTTTTCCCTTATATGTCCCAGAAACTTCAACTGTCTCTTTTTGATTCTAAGTAAATTGTCCTCCCCCACTGATATTTTCCTCAAAACTTCCTCATTACTCTGTCCATGGTATTCTCGGCATCCTTCTATAGAACCACATATCTGTTTCCTCAAGTTCCCTCTTCATCTGTGAAGAAATTGTCAGGCATTCACTACCATATAAGAGGATTGATATTACATAACAGTTCAGCACACTTATTTATTTAACTCAGTATTAACATAATTTGCAAAGTTTAGTAGAATGCTACACTTCTATAGCAAAATGAGTTCTAATATCCTGCTTGAATAAAATAATATTTATTGCATTTGTCTATATGTTTCTTTATATTTACTGTGTTACTTCATGTATTAAAGTGAATAGAAATTTTGATATATTTAATAACTTCAATGCCGTTCAATCACAGGTTGCATTAAAAGCTCAAATTATAATAACTGGCAATACAGTATTGAGACAACAAATTCACACGTTTCCTTAAATAATTGTGAAATTGATTATCATTGGAGATATATATATGATTGCTGCTGTTGAGAATTTAATTTTAAACTAAGTATTTTTTTTTGTCTCTTTCAGGTTATTGTAATTGTGCATTTTATTCTGACAGTATGGTAAGTATCCAAGTTTCATATTCAGATCATCTTATATAATTGATATATAAATGCCTGTCACTGTGGCCTGAGGGAAATGCTCCTATAAAAGGATTACCCTCCTACTGCTTTAACTTCCTACTTTACACATGTGTGGGTAGTGGAAACTTTAGGGGGTTAGAAAGAGAATTTAATAAGCCAAGTTAGAATTCTGGCCAAGTTTGTTATATTCACTTTCACATAAATAATCTTGGAAAAGTTTACTAATCCATCTCTCCTTCCCCTAGCCATGGGTTAAATAACAAGGCAAACTGAGCTCTCTAGATGGGGTTGGCAACCACTCTAAGAGAAGGACAATCCTGAATTCAAAACTGGTTCAGATATAGTCCTAGCAAGGTATATACTATACAGCCATTGGAAAGAATATAAAGTTCCCAACAGTTGTTAACTCAGTTATCTTGGCTGAGGTTGAAAAAAAAAAGAAATACAATCTTATGTGGTCTTGTCTTTGGTAAGCAATCAAAGTGGACCTTACTGCATGTGTATGAACACACACACACACTCCCATGGGATTACTCAGAGACAGCATTAAGATGCCAGTGAGAAAGATTGTGTGCTGTGTGATTTCATATGCAAGAATCTTTGGCAAAGCATTACATTGCCCATGTATGTCAGCAGTCTAGATTTGGTTTCTTGTCACTTCTAGCTTTTCCCAAAGTTAAACTAACCATTGAAAGGGATATCTAAGACTGAGGATGAGATTAATGAGAGGAATTAATACACTTTTGAAAAGTAGAAATGATGCTGGATAAGTGTATGAGATGTTGAGGGGAGTACTTTGCTGTATTTTGTTAATATTAAATAGTTGGATATTTTCCAGATAAACCTTACATAACTTTATGTAACTTGTAAGGAATTGTCACCTCAAGTTTTTTTCAAAAGCCATTAAAAGGGAGATTTAGGACTACAGCTGAGATTAAGGAGAATGCAACAAGGCAGCTGATGGTGATCTTAAGAGGAGTTTGTAGACTTTTGAAAAAGTGAGATGAAAGCTGGGATAAGTGTATTTTGAAAGGGTGGACCAAAGTTGTCTGAGGTGGACTCCCCACCTACTTAATATTAAATGGCTCAGTGCTTTTTTTTATTTGTAAAGCATAAATACAAAGAGAATCAAAATCAGTAAGTTATGTAAATAAAGTGAAATGAAACCATCTTGGAGGAAAAATACAACTGAAAGCAGCAGCTTACTGGATGTGCTAAAATCTTCTCGTTAATAGGCCAAGCATTGATATAGAAACCAGATGAATGTCATAAATTAGGAAAGAACAGAAAGAAGGGGGTCTGTAATATTATTGGTCTTGATGTCTCAACTTGTTACTTTGCCATGACATTCTTTTCTAAAAATATTTTCATGTTGATTATTCTAATGAGCTCTTTCTGGGTACCTCTATCATATGAATTTAAGCATACTAGATTGGCTACTAGGTTACCAAGTTTTACTGTTGAATTAGCTAGGTGTAACTGTAAGTTTGATTCTAAGAGTTTTTCTTGCACTTCTCACCTGTGGAACTCTACCAGTTTCTTGCTTCCCTGCCACCTACAGTCTCCAAAAATTTAAATGCAATATCAATTACAATCTTCTGCTTCCTGAATAAAGTTTTTATTGTCCTTTCTCATCACTAATGTCTTCTACATCCTCTTTCACTCTCAGTAAGCCCTTGCATCTTAGTAACATTATTGCCTTGCTTGGAGGGAAATGATAAAGAAAAAAAAAAACACTGGCACCATATCCAGTAAGACATTTTCTTGTGACATGTTTTGTCCTTCAGACTAAATTTGTTATGTTGGTGAAACTACACATGTGGACAAATGAGGGATGTTGGGAATTTTTATTTATTTTTTTTTTTTAATTTAGCCGATTTTACTTAGAATCTTTTTCTTTTCATCCCTTTTGTGAAAGTGATGAAAAGAAAGATTTAAAAAAATTTTTTCTTAAATTCGCAGCATCCCTCATTTGTGCACATGTATAGTCACACCAACATACAGAATATGTCACAAGAAAACTTTTTCCTGTTTGTTTCATATATGTATGTATATATGGCCAGTTTCTTTCATGCACTGGAACTAAATGTCCATTTGTACAAAAATGAGAAATTATTTTAAAAAAAAAAAAAAATGTTGAAAAAACTTTTTCAATAAAAATTCCTTAAATTAAAACTGCAAAAATGTACATTTTATTTCTAATAATAAAGCAAATATCTCTTTCCTTGCCCCATCAATACTCTTTATTCATTTATTGCATAAATTTAACATTATACAGTGAAATTTTCAGATCAAAATTTAGTTACTTGTGTGTGAGAGAGAGAGAGAGCATGCATATGCATGTAATTCATATAAATTTTACTTATAAAATTAAAACAAAATCATTATTGGAAAGAAAAAAAAGTCGGCGGCATTAAAATGACCCATTGAGGTTGGTATGCTGTAAAACAAAAACAAACTTATAAAATTATTGCTGAAGGTTTGAAATGCATAAGACATGTGCAAGGTTGTTAACTAATATAATCTATGCAAGGCTGAATATTTACAATTTCACCAATGTGCTTACTTGGGTCTGTAGGCATGGACAATGCTTCAGTCTGGAGACATGTTTACAACGAGAGTAATTCCTTTTATTCATGGTTTCACTGTAGTGAATTCTAGAAATAAGCAATTCCCAAATCTTATTTAATAATAGTGCTGTCAATTTGGACCTACCAAAAAGAAACAGTAAAGTGCTTCTGGGAAGTGAAATGGTGAAAGTCCTCCTCTATAGAAAATAAGTGGATGCTACAATTGCTTTCTGTTCACACACTAATCACTCCCTGTAACTGCCTGCACCCTAGTGGCTTTATAGCTTTACTTGAGGGGGTGAAATGATTTTAAAAAAAAAATTAAAAAAAAAAAAAAAAAATTGATTTTTTGAATTTTTAATACTTATATAAATCTTGACCCCCTTCAAGTCTAGAATTAGCTGTTATCTTTCCTGTATAATCCCAAGACCTTTGCTTCTTGCCCGTTCCTTATGCTAATACAGCTCCACACAGTAACCCTTTTGAGTGTTTCTTGGGACTTGAATTGGGTGAACATTAGTAAAAAAAAAAAAAAAATCTACAAACTTCAAAAGCCCATCTTGAGGGTAAAAATAGCATTTTTGCCTTCCCCATCCCCTTCTTACAAAAGAAGGGTAATAGCATTCTTTTAGTAACATCCATTTTGGTGTAAGATGAAGTTTATTGACACATCTCTGCATGAATGAAAGCACCGAACTAACAAAAGTACTTAAAAGTGGAATTTGATTTTTGATTTTTTTACTGAAAATTTGCATGTTCCACCTTGAAAATAAGGAAGATAAGGGATTGTTATTAGTCAGGAATTAATGTATCATTATTGACAGGATAAGATAATTAATCATAAATTACAATAGTCAATAGGCTTTCCTTTTTCATTCTAATAATTGAAATTGTTCAAGTTTACACAGGACTCAAAATAGGCACTGCTGCTTGATTTTATACAAAAATTCTCCCTTCCTGATCATTATGGCTGGCTAATAAAGATAAAATTTACACACTCCACCCTCTTTTATAAAAATTTTCTATTCTATTAGCCCATTAATGCCAACCATCACGTTTTTGGTAGAAAGCCTATAAATAATATGAGATTTTTATAAACCTATAATTTATTTTTGAACCCTACAATTGAAATCAGATTTTTTTTTAAACTTAGTAATTTAAAAAAATTTTTTTTTTTTTTTTTAAACCAAGAATTAATGTCCATCATAAAAAAAAAAAAAAATGGTACTAACAGTTTAATGAGATTAAAAGTTTTAACAATGTTAAGCTGAACCAGAAAGATATTAGGTCTGATAAAAATGTTCCAAGACTGGTGTTATAAAATGAAAACTACAACAGCTATCAATTCAGCATTTAATCTCATTCGAAGTAATCCCTTCTGAAGCCACACACTTTATCCAGCATCATTTTCATTGATGGAAGAATTCCTGGAACTCTTTTTTGGGATAGCAAGCAGATGCCTGTTGATTTCCTTGACGTCTTGAATTTTAGCTCATTTCAAGTTGGATTTGATTTTTGAAGAGGAAAAGTTACAAGTGGTATGATCTGGGGAATATAGCAGTTGTCAGACCTGGGGAATGATGTGCTTGACCAAAAACTGCTGCACATGCTATGGTCACAGATGGAATCTGTGTGGTGTGATGAGATGATCACACCCTACACACTTTCATTCCAAGCATTACTATAAACAACAGAAGTGAGCAATAACATTATAACTTAGTATGTATGTGTGATGGAGTTCAGTGTCAATCCCTGCCAAAGCTTCATTCTGTATACTTTATCTCCATGGGGTCTGCATGTGTGTGAATATGGACATTTTATATATATATATATATATATATATATCAATTTTATGAAATGGATTAAATCTGACATTTTATTCTGTTTTGGTTAAACGTTATTTCAGATGGATACTTGTGGTGATCACTTACATGTGCCACACCTCCGCTTTCTTTAATGTCATTGGTTCATAAATATATGATACTTACTATATTTTGCCATTGCACATTATTTGAACTTTTCTCTAAAAATCACTGATTGGTCCATTTCCTGGCTAATCGTGTATTTTAGTATCTTTCTAATATTTTTTGGCACCAAGCTCACTTGAGCCTATGCATACCTATATAAACTCTCTCGCTGTTAGCCGACAGCAGTAGCAGTTCAATTCTCTGAATATACGGCACGGCGCTATATTACTTATAACATTTTAATTCTAAGTTATTACTCACTCGAGTAATCTTATTAACTTCTATTAATATCACTTGTGCACATTACATCTTTTCACACTCACAGACTGTGGAATTATTCTTCATTGAGCTAAGAACATTAATTGAACTTTATAATTAATTAACATTTAATATTGTAACTCAACATTACTTAACTGCATTCACCCTTTTTATTACAGACAAAAGGGAAGTAACTTTTTCATGCTTATTGTTGATGTTTGTATATTGTTATAATACAAATATTTATTTAATGTTCATGGAGCTCGACTTATTTCTCTCGTATATTCTGTGCATATTTCATGTGGAGTGTTGTTTATAAGAACACAGTTTTCCTTCTTGATTGCTATTACATTTCACGGTGACCCTAGCCAACATATCTTACAACACCACTACATACTCATATTCGAGTATATGCTCTATTTATTTAATTAAACGGTATTTTTTATTTAATTACATTTACTGGCCTGAATATTTGAGAAATCTTATCAGAAAATATGCATCCTCTGGCAGGATTTGGACTGGAAGTCCTACATGACTGAATGATTAAGCACATCAGATCTAATGACTGTTTCCTATAAGGGATGCAGGTTTGAATTCTGCCAGAGGATGCATATTTTCTGGCAACATTCCTCTAATATTCAGGCCGGTAAGTGTAATTAAATAAAAATACCATTTCAAAAAAGCCAAGACTGCAGTGAGGAAAAAAAAAGTCCCATGCAAATTAAAACCCAGATCAAACAGCAGCCAGGAGAGCTTCCAATGATGAGGATAAGCAAAAACTCTAGAGACTCTCAAACACCTGAACAAGCCAAGAGGCATCCACAGGAGCTAGCTTAAATGCAGCCCGATAGGGTGGTTTTTAAGCTAGTATATATATATATATATATATATATATAATAAAATATAAATACCCATACATGTATATTTTCAGAAAAAAAAATTTTTCCAAGAGGAAGAAACCAGGTAGAACTCAATGTCTAGGACAGAGTAAGGATATAATAAAAAGGCTTAAACACTAATACTCCATGGTCATAATTTATTCCATTGGAATCGTAAATACAATCCAATTCATCAGACCTACAAATTCATTTTGAATTTGTAGGTCTGATGAATTCCAATGGAATAAATTATGACCATGGAGTATTAGTGTTTAAGCCTTTTTTTATATATATATATATATATATATATATATATATATATATATATATATATATATGAGAGTGTGTCTTTCTCAGTGTAGAAACAAAGTGTCAAAAAGTACTCATCCTAACCAAGAAGTGATTAAAAAAAAAAATCTTTAAAATTGTTAAGTTATTAATTGAAAAAATCTTAACTAACATCAGATTTCTTTTTGAAATGAATTACTATTTTAGTGGAAAACACTACCCTCTGTATGGTAAAAATGTATGACAAAGTGGGGGAAAAAATGTGTCACACCAAAAAAAATTCCACTTTGTCATACGTTTTCCCGCCATTATTTTCTATATATATATATATTGCACTTAAAGTATCTATGTCTGGTTTTTCAATCACTATTTTTAATCATGGGAGTGTTAGATAATGAATGGGACATTATATAGAAGTACTTTTTATTACCATTCCTGTCCCCCACTTCATTTATTGCTTTCTTTATCTTTCTGACTTTCTCACTTTGACCTTAGCTCTTCCTACCCTCTCAAGCTGATCTCCTCTTCTTTATTTACTGCTTTACTCCTCCCCCCTCTCTGTTTAGTTCCTCATTAATTTATCATTTCTTTACTTTTCTACCCTCTCTTTTTTTTTTTCCTCATGCTTATTCTTTTACATATGTTTCTTTTTTATAATTTTCACTTTCTTTGATCTATCCTTATTTTCCTCTCTGTCTCTCTCTGATTTCTCTCCTACTCTCTCTTTGCTGGCTTAATTTTTCACTTTGACTTTAATAACAATACTTTCTCTTTTTAAATTCCTCTACCTTTTCTAATTCAATTTATTTCTATTCTTTTTCCTGTGCATAAAGATAGTCACATCATAATTGTCAGTTATGGAACTCTCATAATCCTGTTCACTGCCAGCTAGAAACTCTTAAATACAATTTTGTCAAATCTGACTGTTAATAAGTGTATAATTCCATTCTTTTAAGAATATTCAGTACAAATAATCCTTATCTGTCTGAGATGAGCTATTGTAAGTATTTACACTATTTACATTGTTTGGACAGTTGACTTCATCATTATTGGTCTATTCACAACATTTCGTCTGGAGATTTGAGTTACTAAAGGGAAATAACTGAAACTGAAATATCCAAAAAAGTCATGGCATGTGGAACTAGAACAATCTACTCCTGTGGACTAAATAAAAGGTTTGGTTCAAAATTCCAATGTATATCATTTGAAGAGTGCCAGAGTGTACAGCAGCAAAAACAATGTGAATATGACGATAAAGATGAGGATAACAGTTTGAACAATGTAAATAGTATAAATAAATAATCCTTAGCAGAAATTATTTAACTTTTTTTTTTTTTTTTTTCATAACTGATAATAGTTGTGGAATCGGAGAGCTCAGTTAAAATTCTGGCCTAGCTTACTTTTGCATTACCACCTTTGGAAAAGGCACAAATCCATTTCTTCTCCACCAGCCAGCTCTGAAATAGCAAAGCAGACTGGGCTTTCTAGCTTTGGTGGTTGGGGTAGCTAGTCAAGAACTACTCTAAGTTACATACCATGAAGGAGAGAATAGAAATTTATGAGGTTATTTTTATTAGTTGATTTGCAATAGAAACTTAGCTCTAGGTCCTTATCAGTAAGGTTTAACATAATATCAAGAAAAGATAAGAATCATTTGTTTAACTGTTTGATAAATAAATTCTATTATAATTTTTGACTTTGTTTAATTTATCTAAAAGGTCAGGTAATGTTATCTTGTATGGATATAATAATAATTTAATCAATATATCAGTAATATGTTCATTGTTTAGGTAAAATACTTTTGAAACTACTCCACTATCTTTCCAAAAAAAAAGGCATGGTTATTCACAGATAATAAAGAAATCTATAGACAGTTATGATCACATTTAAAGAATGAAAAAAAAAAATATTTAAAACTTATTTTATTTGTACCTTTTATTAATGCCACCATTTTTACTCCAGATAACTTTTCTTCAATCTCTTCTTCATTCCCTGCCTTTCTTTCAGAAAACTTTTTAAAATTCTTTTTTCATATGTATGCACCTATTTACAAAAGTCTTTCAAATACATATATATTTGGTATATACAAGTCCTGTTTGGTTCCTTAACCCATTCAAAGCACACCCACCCCTTTGTGACCTCAAATACTTATTCCCTCTTCTAATTTTAAAAAAATCTGTAAAGTCCTTTCTTGAGATGCATCATCTACCTCATATATTCTTAATCTCATTGACAGTCTGAAATCCATTTCAGTATTGATTTTTAGCTTTTCAAGTAACCAGGAGTCACAAGAAGCCAAATCTAGATGCTTTTACTTTTGGGTGTGGGTTTGGATATACCTGGGTGATTGCCAATAAAGATTCAGCTTGTTTTTGGCCACGCACGGCATTCACCTAGTCCAACAACCATAATACTTCCAAGATTTTACAAAACAACACACTCAATGTATGAGTTGCTCACTGTAATGAATCAGGCCATAATTTTGATTTAAAAAAGAAAGCAATTTGCTAAAGCAAAAGTGTATAGAAAGTGTTTTAATTGATAGATCATCCACAGTAAATTTACATCCAAGTTCTTAGAACATTTCACATATCTTTTATTATTACAATGTGAGATATTTCATAACAAAAGCGATAAAAAGAAAAATAATCTAAATGAAATTGGCTAGACTATATACCCAAAACAGAGAAAACAATTTACCAAGACAAAAGTGTATAGAAAGTGCTTTGATCGCCATCCATGGTAAATTTATGTGCAGGTTCTTGCAACACTGTAACTGGTCACACATTACATAAGCTCACTCAGATTTGTTGTTAATTATGATCTTATCATTTTTTTTTTTTTTTTTTTTCAAGTGTTGGTCATGGGATTCAGAATTATTTGGTGCTGAATGTGTGCCAGTGCATGGGGGTGAGAACATTGCATTTGATCTGTACTTGTTCAATTTTGTTATTGTGATTTTGTGATTGTGGGGGCTGTTTGTTTGGTAGTGCTTGTGAGAATGGGCTTGACTAATGTTTGTATGTGTGTCTAAATGAATAACAAAGTAGAAAAATTCTGTAACATGTTTTGTCCTCTAGAAATACTTCCTATTCATAGGACTAAAGTAATGTTATTGTTGATGGAATTATATATGTATAGGAAGGGTAGGGGGAAGTATAAAAATACAAGTGTTGGTTATAATTACACACTAATAGGAAATGCTGAAATTAATTATATATAAACTTAATGTGGAGAAACTTATCACTTAATGCTTTATCCTAACATTTTGCCATTGAGCACTATGACAAAAGCCTGACTGCCTAAAATGCTTTCCCCACAAGTAAATGACAGAAAAAGAACCAGCAATTTTGTTTTTGGCACCTACAATTTAATACTATATATATATATATATATATATATATATATATATATATATATATATATATATAGATGAAGAAAAATTCTGAAAAAAACAAGCAAAAATCCTTAAATGTAGTTAAAATGAATGAAATGTCGATGTCTGACGTTTTCAGGTTTAATAAACCTTTTCAAGACAATATTCATTAAAATACAATTCAGTTCAATATGACAAATACGATGTCGGATTTATATCCATTTACACTTGCTTTATATATATATATATATATATATATATATATATATGTATATATCTAGGTATGTAGCTGATTTCATTCAGTTTCCTTGTGCTTTTGTTTGTATAACTTTTATTATTGTGTTTCCCACATTATGATATTATAAGATCTGCCAAAAAAGTTGAAATGTTGTAAGAACCTGGGCATAAATTTACCATGGATAATCAAGCAATCAAAGCACTTTCTATACACTTTCATCTTAGTAAATTTCTTTCTCTTTTAATTAAAGCAGCATTTTTTTAAATTGAAATAATAATCTGGCTCATTACAGGGAGTTATTAATGCATTGAGTTTGTTGTTTTGTAAAAGAGCCCTTTTGTGTTCATATAGTCTTATTTAAATTCCTACAGGTCACTCCTATGTGATAATTATTACCAGTGATAGAGTAATTTCTGTCTTCAAGTTTTAGCTTATTTTGTATTAATTAAATCTCTTGTTTTGGAAATAGTTGCAACAAGTTTTTATGTTAAATTCTTTTCAGTTGTAGTTGTGATAGAGTTGATATGTACAGTAATATATATCAATTTGTTAGATTGGTTAATTCTTTTATTTTGAAATATTTTATGAGCCTTCTGTTTTACATTGAATATGAAAGGAAACATTGGAGGAGCTTTTCAAATTATTTCTCTTCATCATGCAAATATAGAAGGCTACAGATTCTGTGTGCTCTTAAATAAGAATCTGATAATTATTCTGGATTTTATTTTATGGTGAGAATAGAAATTTATGAAGGCATTTTTATTAGTTGATTTGCAATAGAGACTTAGTTCTAGGTCCTTATCAGTAAGGTTTAACATAATATTGAGGAACAGTAATGAATTGTTTATTTCTGTTTGAGAAGTAAATTCTATCATATGTTTGACTTTGTTTAATTTATCTACAAGGTCAGATAATGTTGTTTTGTGGGGAAATAATAATAGTGTAAACAGAAATATGTTGAGTGTTTAGGACCAGATTCAGGAAAAGACAAGCCAAAACCCCACTAAGAGGTGAACCCATTGATAATCCAAATTTTTGTTAATAAATTTACACAGAAATTTTTACACTTTGTCATTCATTTGCTTAACATTGTCCTGTTATATAAAAATTTATGTCACATTCTCCCATGTGTGTGTATATATTCATGAAACTGTTCAGATTTTTATACAAGTTCGTGAATTATTTTATTCTATTACTATTAATAATTATTTGAATACACTTATATATTTACATTTCAGACAATTATCTTTCCATTGTTTCTCTGCAATCTTAATTTCTTTTTTTCTGCATCATCTTGTTAATAGGTAAGCCCCATTATCTCAAAGAATTCCATGAAGGTACCTGCATATTACTGTGGTGTTCTATTAGGACTGGGAATATCATGGAATATTTTAATTTTGAGGTTTAAAAAATTTAAAAATTAAAAAAATTTTTTTTTTTTGATCTGTCACTCCACAAGTGTTACCTAAATACATGCCATAAAGGTGCTAGTATTATACCCTGACAATTAACTAAGGTCATGGGATAATTTGATTGTTGATATATTTAGATGAGCAAATTTAGCTTTATGATCTTAGTAATCTATAATACTTTTGACACATTAATTTTAGTTCCATCACATTAAATTCTTACTCTACTGCCTGTAATAATTGCCACAAGGAATACATAGGAGAAATCTCAAAGAATTTAAATAAGGGATTATATGAATACAAAAAGGACCTGTTTACAAAACAACACACAGAATGCATGAGTTGCTTACCATAATGAATCGGACCATAATTTTGATAGTGAAAGCAATTTACTAAGGCAAAAATGTATAGAAAGTATTTTAATTGATAGATCATCTACAGTAAATTTATGCCCAGGTTCTTAAAACATTCCACCTTTTACAGTCCCTTTCATTATCACAATATGGGATTATTTAAATAGTGTAAGTAATAAAAACAAAGAAACAAACAAAAAGAAAAATGCACTAAATGAAATTGACTAGGCTATATACCCAAAACATCTAAAAAGAAAAAAAAAAAAAAAAAAAAATTCAGCATACCCTCTTCTTCATGTGCATGTGTCGTCTCATCAATGTAAACATTGATGTTCTAACGGATGAAATGCATCACATAAAATTTTTTCTTTGTCATATATATATATATATATATCTCTGTGTGTCCAAATAAAGAGAAAGAACAGTCAGATTAAGAATCTACAGTTCTTTAGAAATTTCCATGTCACAATGTATATTTTTTAATAAAATATTGTGTGTGTGTGTGTGGACAGCAATCTTTTTTTTTTTTATATGAGTATCATTAAAAACGACTGATAAGGTACTACGAATAAGTTCTTTTTTTCTTATTTATGTCCAGAAAAAAATTAAAACGACAACTCATCTGCAAAATCCAAATTATAGAGAACCATTATTATTTATGAAATCATGTCCCTTAAGGAAAATTCATGAATAATTATATTAGACATACCACTACATGCCTCAGAAGATTCACATTACACCTCTCTGACCATAGCTCAATTAGGACTCATTTAAGTACACACAGAAACCTATTAAACTCAATCTGCAACATATAGAAAATATAACTATAATAAGTTTATCCACATGTAAAAAATAATCTAAAATTAATGGAAACATCAATAATAAAAAAAACTAACACTTGAACATGCCCAAAATGTGCTGACAGTGTTTTGCGAAAAAAAAAAAAAATTCCCATAATTCTAGATACATACATAAAATAAAATCATCCTTGATAATGGCTAAAAGAATAGCTGAAAGTGAAAAAATATACAACACAAGAAAAATTAAAGAAAAACATAATCAGTCATCTTTTAATATATAAATGTGTAATTTATTTTGTACTTCTTACACTAGCAGCTACTAGATTTATCCTATTTAATATGTAGGTACCTCTCTATAAACTGTGCTCTAATTTCATGGTACAGATGCCTGTGGTACTTAGGTATTGTCACTAGCAATTTGCTAACAAATGTAAATAAAATTTGGAGGTTGCCAAAAAGACACCTTCATTTCTTATTTGTCAAATATGTCAAGCCTCTTATATGAGCAACTGTTACACTTAAACAGGAAATTATATTTTAAAACGTGTGCAATATATGTATTGCATTTAGTATATAATTTATATTTCAAATATTGTCAGTATTGATTTTCAAATTGATTTTTCATTATAGTTTTCAATTTTTCAATTTTTTTTTTTTTTTTTTTTTTTTTTTTTTTCAATGGTTTCAATAAGTTTCAATTGATTTTTCATTATAAGTTTCTTTTCTCTTTCTTTTCTTTGAATTCAGGGCCTCAATGCCTCAGGCATTCCTGCCTTTCAGCTACATATACATGAATGCCTTTGTGTTGGCATTTGGGGTGTGGGGGATTATCAAACAAGAATCTACAGATGCCATTAGCATGGTAAGTATTGAAACAAAATGTCATGATATTGCAATGTTTGTTGGAGGCTGGATGTAGATGACTCAACCAGTGTGTGTGGGTGTGTGTGCATTTAAAACATTTTTACACAACAAGCCCACAAATACAGGATTGTTTTAATTCAGATTACTCTTCTGTAAAAGAAGGAAATAGGTTATTTACCTCATTTTCTCAATATTGAATGCATTGTCTTTTTCAATATCAACTTGATTATATGTTTCCCCGACTCATCAACTCAACTAACATAGGAACTTGGTACCAACTAAAGTGAGCATCTACATTAGGGAATCCCAGACCATCAACCCCTTCGGGAAATATTTGATTTCTCACCAATGCCCAGGCATGTACAGTATGAATAATTATTTTATTTAGAAGATGGAATTTCCTTCCCCCCCCCCAAGACTTCCTTCATTATTGTTTCTTATTAACATTCCTTTTAGCTTTACATTTTCTTATTCTTTTTTAATTTTTCTTATACAAGACATTTTTGTTCATATAATTATTGAAATTGAATGACAGCACTTCACCAAACAATAGAAAAATTCACCCTGAGAACAAATTAATAAACTTAAATAATACCTAAAGATTAAATCCACTTTGGCAGGAAGGGAGACAAGCCTGCTACTGCTTAGAACACATCCATTCTGTTTAGTAGTGGGAGTTTAATATCTTAATATATCAATAATTTACAAAATCTTATTAGATAGGTTATGCACTGCTTTCTTCTGTCTCCCTTGCCTTCAATATGTCCTGTGAGTATCAAATTCTTCACACTATTTCCTCATTATGTATCACAGATATTTTAAGTATCTTTTCATGATGTTAAACAGAAGTGTTTGTTTTTGTTTCCATTTTCTCTAAAACTTTGTTATTGCTCACATGTTCCATCCAAGGTATCCTCAGCATCCTTCTGTAAAACCACATTTCTGTTGTCTCAAGTCTCTTCATCTGTGCGATTGTGCAGCATTCACTGCCATATAGAAGGACTGATAAATTCATGACAATTCAGTAATTATTTCTTTGTTTCTAATGAAATGCATCCTTCATTGTCCCAATGTGATTTCAATGTCACATTTTTCATCCTGTCAAGACACTTCTTTGATATTTGAATTTTTTGTACCTGCTTAATTTTGGCCTCTCCAGCATATTGGACTGTTTAATTTGCTGACAACCATACATTCTATCTTCTTACAATTGATAGTCCTTTCTTCTCACTTTCCTTTACTACCTTCTGTAGGAGTTCCTGTAGTTTCATTTTGCTATCAACATTTCATATCTAATATTATTAAGGTTGTGGCCACCAATAATGAATACTAATTGTCTCAGGATCCCTTCACTGAAAGGGTTAAATAGGTTTGGTACTATGATACATCCTTATCTTATGCCCCTTTCTATTTTTGTATATTTACTGAATTCATTTCCTATCCATATGCATATACCCTTGAGTATAAGTTCTAATATCCTTTTCAAATATATTATTCCTACTGTTCTTTGTGACATACTTTATCAAATGCTTTTACATAATCTATAAAACATAGGTATACATCCTTTTTACATCTGTATTGCTCTTTTTAATATCATCCTGAGCATGAATATCACATTCTTTGTTCCAGTGTCTTTAACAAAGCCACTCTGTTCTTGTCCTATTTCTAGTTGAATTCTGCTTCATGCTTTATTCATTAGAATTCAGATGACAGATTTTGTTATGTCGTTCATTTGGTTGATTGTCTGATGGAATCAACATAGAACTATCCTCAATCTTAGCAAAATTATTTAGCCACTGCTTGAAGGAGAAATCCTTCCCAAGTCTGTGGAATGTGTTAAGCGTATGCCCAGTTTTCAGGAACACAGGCGAACACTCATACTCCTCTTAGACTCATCAGTGTCATTAGCAAGATTTTTTGAGCTACAATCAACATGAAGGTTGTTGAGCACCTAAATAAGAACAACCTCTTCTGCGACAAGCAGTACAGGTTTTGATTAGCCTGATAATAATAATGAAAATTTGCATTATGAGCTCTGGTAAAAAATATGCAATGATTCCAGTGACCCAAAGAGTCGTGAGTTCAATATCTGATTAAGGCAGTGGAGAACTTGGAGAGGTGAATTAACAAGAGATAACTGATAACTGACATCCATTTAGACATGGCACGTGGAACTAGAACAGTCTACACCAGTAAGTGAAATAAAGGATTCAGTTTGACATTCCAGCCACCTGAAGAAGTTCCTAAATGTTGTGATAAATATGGCAAAGATGAGGACAATGGTCCGAATAATGTAAATAGTGTACATAATACCTCATCTCAGAAATATAGACAGATACATTCAAATAAGTCTCGCACTAACAGTACTTTCTCGATAATACTCACTCGACAAGTAACCCGTATAGTGATCTGAATAGAAAAATAATATAGTGAATAGAGAATAGTGGTCCAGATAGTAATAGCGAATAGAGTAGAAGAAAATGATCCATGTATTATAGAGGATAGACTAGAAATAGCGATCCAAATGGTAACAGACGATTAAATGTCATGCAACTTCCTGTGTTTCCTCTATGGTCATGTAGTCTACTTAATTCAATAACAGGATCACCTGTGTTTGCTCACTGGCAATCTATGTTCAAGCTCAAGTGTCAGCAGTGACACTTTATTCCTTATATAACAGTAGTGTAAGAGAAAAAAAATATGAGGTGACACCATAACTATCGTGGATTTTACAAGTACATTGATTCTACAATTGTAGTTTGCAGTAACAGAATTTAAAGAATAGAAAATAAAAAAAATAAAAAAAACATGGAGGGGTGAATTTGGAGAATTTTAAAATACCTAAATGGAAAAGTTGAAAAATTATAATGGAAAAGTTGAAAAATTATAATCGAAATACCTGCGAAAGGTTTTGCTTTTTGAATTTTCTGAATTCTGAAGTTAATTATTGAATAATCTATTTGCGAGTTCTATAACTATAAAATACTTATAAAAATTCCACTATTACATCATTAAATATTTGAACTTAACTTTAACAAAATATAGCAATAACAATCATAAGTATGAATGTAGATTATTATTTAAAGAAGTAAGAGGGTACAAATGAAAAGATTTGAAATTGACAAATTTTTTCATTTCACTGCAGCAAAAAAAAAAAAAAAGATATTGAACATACGAGTAAGTTCTTCTATCAATGAAATAAAACATTGTTTCTGTTTTCAAAATGAAAAAGTTCATTATTATCTGTAGCCATTTTAGCAAAGGTTTTTTTTTCTTTGTTGCTTAGTAAATATGATAAAGAGATGCACTAACAATTTGAAATATCTTGAATATGTTTGAATTACATGTAAAAAAGGATTTGTAAGGATTATAAATTTCAGGCTTTTTGAAGTCTGATATAAAAGTGGAAATGATATAAACTCTGGCTCATCCCTGAACCAATCAGTCCACAACAATAACCTTTTTAATAAGGGTGTTACTTTTCTTAACCAGGAATATCTGTAGGATTTGCAGATAATCTAGTCATACAAAACTAATATTAAAATAAGCCCATGAAAGATGGTCCTAAGATTT
The DNA here is from genome assembly GCA_903632075.3 of Acanthosepion pharaonis. Lineage (NCBI taxonomy): Eukaryota > Metazoa > Mollusca > Cephalopoda > Sepiida > Sepiidae > Acanthosepion > Acanthosepion pharaonis. Next base: position 16,280 of record CAHIKZ030005487.1, on the reverse strand, counting down.
AGAGAATTTGTTCAAGCTTTGCAAACAATGCCACAGATTTGTTTGTATTGCTTGTAATAGATACATTTTCAAAGGAAATTAAAATGGAAAATATATTTTCAACTCATTTGGTACAAGGCTATGTTCATGGGACATTTTCAAAAAGATTAGAATGCTAACCACTTCTCTACATTGTGTATACTCATAGAAAGATAATTTTTTTTCTAGCAAACATATTTTCCATTTATTAAAATATTTTCAACGTCTATCATTTTTTTATCTTATTTAATACAATTTTTCTTTCATTGCAGTTTTTAATACTAAAAGCCTTCTCCATAGTCCAGGACATTATTTTCCTTGGAATTTACCAGCCAAGAGCATATAAAAATTATGAAACTCTAGGTAAGTGAATATTTTATAATATTTGGCTTATAACAATTCTAATCATTTGACAAATGTTTTTAGTTGCCTTTTTAACACATTTTTCAAATACTTGACTTTTTGGGCTTCCATACATATTCAGAGGAAAAAAAAAGGTTTACAAAAAAAAATTAAGTAAACTAAAAAAAAAAATGTAAAGGCAAAGGTGGAGCATTTTTGACCAGTTCTGCTTCAACCTGAAAGAGTAGAAGGAAATGAGTGTGTATAAGAGAAATATTTTAAAGGCTTTTTCCTATGTTAAAAATTAAAGTTACGTATAGATGAAACTGTATAAAACATGGTTGAGCATAAATTCAGTTATCATAAATGACTTTACTTATGTTGTAATTTTTCACAGCATGGGTAAATATATGTATTTTTACCAATTTATTTAGTGTTGTTTTACTTTGTAAAAATCTGACACCATCAGAAAGTTTCCTGGCTTCATAAACATCTTGAAACTGTCTGGTATTGTCACGTCAAAGACTCAACTATTTGACATTACCTGTGCAAGGAAGATAACTATAGGAATGGATAAGCACAAATATAAAATGTTAATAGCAACCTTGATACATACAAGCAGATGGTCAGCCTTAAAACCACCTTGCAAGCATAACATCAGCTTCTACAGAGACAGAAGAGTTGAGAACAACAAAAAATTTGTCAAAGCCATAGATAAGCGGTAGGTGTAAAAAGATTAGTCCATACAACATTACAATGGTATTAAAAAAATAGTTCAATCCCTCAGAAGACAACATGACCAAGAGCTGTGTGTATTCCATCCCATGCAGAGTGGACAAGGAAGACTAGGGGAAAGATCAGTCACCACCTAAAAGTAAAGAGGATTGAACATCAAAAAGTTGTAGTCTAAGGTGAGATGCTGAAATCCTATATGGAGGGAAAAGACTGCTCATCAACCCTAGTGAAATAATGTCAAGATAAAAACTGGAGGAATCAATGTACATGTTAAAATGTACATGTTAAGAACTAACAACCTTCTCAGTAGACCTAGTGTAGATATATGAAAAACCATTTGGGAGCTTTTGATTAAGAAAGAAAAGACTCAAAAATTTCATCACTGGATTGTCAAGAAGCACATTGGCCTAATTTATTAAAACATTAGTTAAAATGTTTGAACTTACAACTTCCAAGAAATCAATTCACATGTTGGGTAGTGCAGGAAAGTCATATACAGGTATACCTCACCATACGTCATTAATTGCTTCCAGATGTCATGACTTAGGTCAAAATAACCACACTATAAACTACAAATAAGCAATCCCCATTGCATATTACAGTATTATATGTGCATACAATATTCTGAATAAAATAATTTCTCAGTGATCTAGCCTTATGCTTAGCATTAGCAATGAAAGAACAGTCTGGCAATTTTTCCAATATAATCCAGTTTTGTCAGTGTTAAAAATCTGTTCAAGAAAGCCGTTTTCTTTGATGATCTTAGCCAATGATAGATATTGGAACTACCATGGAAAATGCCAATAATGGACTCTTAAAGACCACTAAATAAGAGGACAACACAGAGAATGTATGTATTTTAACACAATTTTATATACTTTTATTCATATTTATTGTGCAGTAATACAATTTTATGTGCTTTTAATGCTTTTCTAGTGATATTATGACTTCAATATTTATGGCGGACAGATGTAAAGTTGAATAAAATGACTTAAACTTGATTTTTATTTTTCCGTATATTTTTTGACAAATGATGTATAATCAACAATGACTTAACTCGAAATGATATAATCTGAGGTATGCCTGTACTATGGTTCAATAGAACAGGATACATGACACAAAGATGAATATACCAAAGAGTATTAACTGATATGAGAACAATATATCACTGAATTGAATAAGGGATTTGGTTAAAAATTAATGAGTATGACAGAGAAACACAATGTTGGTATAACAACCAAAATGAATAAATTAGTCCAAATGGGAAGACATAATAAGTAAAGAAAAATATAAGTGAAAAAACCTTGCTAGATGTAATCTTAATTCTGTTGCTTTTTACTCTTGATTTAGACAAGATTTATTTCTACTGTTAGATATAAGTGTTTGAATTTCTTTAAAGAAATATTAATCATTGACAATGTTTTGTTTAAGAATAAAAAACTATGGCTAGATTGAAATTTACTGTAACTGGTTGGCCTTCATAACAATCAGAAAGGCAGGCTCCCAAAGATAGATGAAAGTTAAAATCTTGCCAGAGGCTTTGCTTCCTGGTGATCAGGGAGTTTTGAGAAATTGAAATAATACAACTTAAGTGGTCTGTTTATTGCACATCTCTTAAATACTTTATTTTGAATATGTATGGAAGCCTAGTAAGTAACTTATTAAAATTTTATAATCATACAAATTGAAATACCTTATTAGAAAAAAAAAATGAACAGATTTCAGAATCAGATCATTATAAAAAAAAAAAAAAAAAAAAAAAAAAATACAGTCATCCCCACTTATCCTCAAGTGATGTTCCAAGATTGTATATACAAGCTTCACTATGTTTCTTTAATATAATACATAGATATAAAAAGGTTAATTCAGTCACAATAAGAGATTAATAACAATTACTAATATTTAGACAACAATTACAGCATCTAGTTTTTTTCTCCTCTCAAAAGTAGGCGGAGAGGCTTTCCTATCTCTTATCCTACATATGCACACATGTTGCCCATTGGCTCCTGTAAGAAGCTCATGTGCCTTATTAGTCTTATTTTTGTCCTGTGTAGTGACATGCCACTCTCCCCACCAGAAAAAAAAAAACTAGTAGGCAGGCCAACCACTTATGCAGCAGGTTGTATTGGGTTACATGTTACCAGTAGCAGGCCTAAGACTGACCTGCCCACAGTAGTACTAATATATATATATATATATATATATATATATATATATAGTGTAATGTGAACAATCTTTTGCTGTAAATAAGAGTTTGTAATTCCTTGAAGGGTATCAGGATTGAGAGCCCTAAAGAAGGCTGGAGGGAACGATGTCTGAAACATTGTTATAACAAAAATGAGGACAATTGTGTGACTGAAAATAATAAAATTTATGAAGTGTTTCATTTTTAAGATTGACTGCAAGATAAGAGGGGATCACTGTATTTCAAGATTTTTTTTTCCACTTCTGCAAAGATCTTCAAATTTATTGGTGGTACAATCATCCAATTTTTTTTTTTTTTTTTTTTTCACCTAAAAATTACACAGTGTATCTGCATGCTTTTTTTGTATTTTAGTTAGTTTTGGCACAAGACTAAAGTATGAGGCATCCAGCCTCTATTGAATCATCTGTTACATTTCTTAGGCATACATTAGGTCACCATTTGACAATTTGTGTTTCAATAATATTCACAGGCTTATGTTAGTGTCCACTGGCTTCTCACTGTTGCACACCTCATCTTATCAAGTGGAATTGATATTATAACTTTTATTTCATTTAATGTTGATATTAATCAATACAAAAGCAATAACAAAGATTGTATTTTACCAAAGGTTGGTTCACAAAGGTAATTCTGGGAGATAACGTTTTTAAGATGAGCAGTCTTTGTAATTAGAGTGCTTGATATCAAGAGAGAGCATTAACAATAAAATTTAGTTGCTTATTTTAGGAATGCCCCTATTCTGAGTTTCATGGGATCATATCCACTCAAGAGATTTTGATAGAAAATAGACTTGTTAATCTTTACCATCCAGTCTTCTGAAGAGTGGATTAGATTCCATGAAACTCTGAATAGAGACATAAGTGAACAAATTTATTTTTATCTATTTCTAAATGAACATTTTAGTATGTTCCTATCTATCTATTATGCTTCTATTGTAAAGTGAACACAAAGAAACCCACAACTAACCTGGTGGTTACCCACCTGTAGAAACCCACAACTAACCTTGTTGTTACCAACCTGTAGAAACCCACAACTAACCTTGTTGTTACCAACCTGTAATTACTAGGTTAGAGGTCATGTGTTGAAAAAATAGACAAACAAATGAGTTATTCTATTGAGAATATATTTTTGTTGTAGAGAAAATTTCAAGGTATTTTAAGAGTCTTTGTAAAAAAATGAAGGAAAAGCTGAAATTACTCTGCTGGTGAATTATCGAGTGAGTGTTGTATACCGTCTACACCATATGTGTGTAATGTACAGAGCACTAACTTTAGTGTCCTTTCCAGATGACAGCCTGCAGTTAAAGAGAACAGCATACATGCTCCATTTTTTTTCCTTTTACACATGCCCAAAAGCTGAAAGGGGGTTACTTCCACTAATAGGGTTTTTCATACATACATATCTGTCAAAAAGGTTTAACATCTACAATATCTTCTACATGAGCAATTTAACTAAATATAAAAATATTTTAAGGGCTTCTTGGTAATGCTGGGAACTTTTCAGTAACTAAACATATATATATATGTATGTGTGTGTATAAATAAAAAAGTTGAATGGATACGAGTTTGTGACCGTCAGTTTCACGCTTATGTGATCCTCAGACAAAGTTTGTCTGAAGATTGAATAATCATGAAATCAATGACCATAGACTCATATTCATTCAACTAAATATATTAGCTATATTACTGATATTGAGCATTTTCCAATACGCACCACACACACATGAAATATATAGAGAATTTACACACACACACACACATATATATAAAAAATCAATCAGTTCACCCTAAGCAAGGCAATAATGTTACTAAGATGCAAGGGACTACTTGGGGTGAAAGGGAATGAAAAACTCTTTAGAAGGAACTGGAAACCCAATCCTAAGCAGGAAATAAAGGATAAATCTCTACTACTGTTCAAAAGACTGGGGAGGAGTATAAACTGGATAGTTTTTCAACTATGATGATTCAGGGCTGCATTCATGCTATTCCTTCTTAAAGTGACATTTTTAATTCCCCCCCCCCACTCTTCACCCACCCACAACTCTCCAGTCTATAATAGTTAAACAAAATCAGAATGGAAGCAATGGGGTTCTACATGTAGGGTTGACTCAAGTACATATATGTCAACATAAATTGAATTAATGCTGTTCATATTCATTAGATTTAATCAAGAAGGGACAGTGGAAATTTCTTGGGTGCATAGTGAGGAAATAGGGCTTGGAAAATTTGATACTCACAGGACAAATTGAAAGCAAGAGGGACTGAGGAAAACAACACATAACCTACCTGGTGAGCTTGAATAAATGGATGGCAGAGCAAGGTTTAGAAGACATAAAAAAAAGAAATAATTTATTAAGAGATACAAAAGAAAAGGATATTCTAGAGTGCCATGATTGCCAATGTCCTGAAGGGAGACAGCATGTAGATATTATGAGAGTCATTCCAAAAGAAATGTTTTCTTTGCCTAATAAGTAGAGGTGGGTCTGTTAACTGGGGAGGTAGAAATTTCTTGAAAATCCTTAAAGGAGGATCAGTATTAAAAAACAAAAAAAAAATTTGTAGTTGAAGGGATCATAAGTGAATATAGTTGGTAAAAGAATCCAGGGAAATTAAAGATATTTGAAACTCACAAGAAGGATAAAGGAAAACAACACATAACTTACCTAGCAAGCTGAGTAAATGGATGGCAAAGCAAGTTTTAAGAGATAGCAAAAAGCCAAAATTTATTAAGAGCTTCTGGAAGCTGTGGAAAGCCACAATTGTCAACTTTCTGATGGGAAAGCCCTGAATCATCATAGTTGAAAAACTATCCAGTTTATACTCCTCCCCAGTCTTTTGAACAGTAGTAGAGATTTATCCTTTATTTCCTGCTTAGGATTGGGTTTCCAGTTCCTTCTAAAGAGTTTTTCATTCCCTTTCACCCCAATCATAGAAGTTTATAAAAAAAAACTTTTCATATTTACCTTTTCAGATATAGGATTTATATAAAAATCTACAGAATATAGACTTACAAAAAGGCTACCTTTGTTTCAGATTTTATGGTTTTTATTAATTGAGGGCAAGTTTGACTTATTTTCGCTAAGAAATACAAACCAGTACCTCTAATATCAGGTATTACATTGTAACTATATCAAATTCACTCAACAAATCACTGCTTTAAATTGCACTATGTGAAATACAACAGCATTTGCTTAAATTATTTTTTTTAGTTGCATTGCTTTGCACCATGTGCTGTTAGTACTTGTTTTTACCATATTGTGGAAGCATGCCTTTTGTGTTTTTTCCCCTCTAGAATTTTATGAAATTGAAGAGAAAAAATATATAAACTGGATTTGGTATTATTTTTATTTTTCTAAGATAAACATTATCAATCATAATGATTAATTTTGATAAGTATTTTCATCAAAAGAAATTTCTTTTACTAAAAGCACAGGATGCTGAAAATGTACTTGGCCCAACTAAAGGATAATTTTGTTAAGTCAGGCTGAGACCTTTTCAGCATATAAATGAACTAGTCAAAAAGGATTTTAATTGATAAAATCTTCAATGTAATATCAAAGTTTAGAAGTTATTTTCTTTTTCCAGAATTGGTAGCAAACAGTTTTTGTAAGTTTATGACAGGCTATTTGACAGTGATGATTGACATTGCAGAAATCATTGTTTATGTAGTAGGGGATCAGTGTTCAAACCTAGCTAAAATGCCAGGATTCTAATTACGCTAGACTAATCAGCTGTGAAACTCTGCGTTCTTCTTTACACTAGTAATTATTAAAAATTTTTACTTATACATATTGCTAAGTATATGAAAATATAGTATGTATACCACATTCAGCCAGTTTGCTTGGTGGTCAGGGTACCAGTTTTAGTAGTTGGTATTCTAAAAAAATTAAAACCATACTAAGTTGCAGGTACTTCCCTAAATCTGACCAAAGTGAATCAGAAAAATACCATCTTGGCCAAACAGAATTTTTCAGCAAAGTGCTTCTTAGTCTGGCTAAGATATTTTAGTACCTCTTGTATGCCACCTACAACCAGACAGTAGTCTGCTTAGTGGATTAAATAGTTCATATTTTCTAATGGATGGTTTTTATAACTATACAAAAACCAAGAATTTAGAATGCCGATTTTTTTATAAAGTAGGTCAGCCCTCCCCACTTGGTAATCTTCATAACCCCCATTTGGCCATTTTGCTAGGTGAAATAAAGCTTTGTAAATATTTATTAATTCACATTACAATTGGCATTATTAAGATGTGTTATACAGTTTATTCTGTTATGAGTAGATGGTGAAATATTGTAAAAGACCTAATTGGTAGTTCAGAGCCCACTTTTGATATCAACTGATACATTGGTTAAATTCTAATATCTACATTACCTTTTTTTTTATTCAGCATGACAATGCCTAGGTTATAAAAAAAATTCAGTGCAGGGATGTTAACACCTTGTTGTTGAGTAAAACCTTCACAAGATATCATTTTAAGACTTAGTTGTGCTTTAAACAAAAATGTCTCTTTAAACCTGAAGTTTATGATTGCCTTTGTCAGCCATAGCCAGACATTCAGGAACCAGTCAACAGCACAATTATTGCTAATTACTTATTTTATTATTTGCTTGTATAATTTGTTTGTCATTATCTGAAAAGTGGCACTGTCAAATATATCTTGAAAATTCAAGTGTTTGCTGCTGATTCTGGAATATAGATTAAGAATGAATAAAGACAAATTTTGCATTTATGGTTTTCATTTTAATCGTTTTTTTTAGCACTCTGTACTAACTGTATTCTCAAGTATATTCATGGTTGTTTTCTGTCATCACAGCCAGACATGACAACACAATCATGAAAGTCACATGCCATCATTCAGCTGGAGTTTGAAAGTGCTAAAATTTAAAGGGAAACTAGACAAGTATTATAATGTTATTAAAAAGAACCATTATAAAAATCTAATGTTAATTTAGCAATCTTAACCTTTGTGCCCATATATAAAAAAAAAAAAAAAAAAATGGCATGTCAAAATGATGGTTTTTCCATTGCCACTGCTATTATTTTAACTACTTTCACTCCACATCAATGTTTATCATTTTAAAAAGCAATGATTACAATTTTAAAACCTAAACATATGAAAGTGAATTTATACGTTTTTTTGTTCTTGAGAATTTACAGCAAAAATATTAAGCACTATTGTTTATTTACAAGAATAATCTTATATTTACCCTAGTCTAAAAATTAATACAATAGTGTTAAAACTAATGTAATGCAGTAGATTTTCCAATTTATAAAAAAATAAATATAAAAACAATCTTCTATTCATAAATTTACAAATATTAACACTAAATTATTAAAATGTGAACCAACTATAATGAAATTATTTACCACTTGATAAATTTTGGATAGATTGGAAATAGCCAATATTTTGCCAACTATTCTAATAAACAATTTAATAAATAGTATTTAATATTTTTGTTATTCATTCTCAAGAACAAAGAAGATGTATAAATTCTAATCATCACTTTTAAAAACTGTAAACATTGCCATTTAGTGAAGGCAGTTAAAATAATAGTGGTGTCAAGGGAAAAACATCCTTTGACACTTTTTTTTGTTCTGGCACAAAGGTTAAAGATTGCTTAATTTTAATTAGTTAATTTTATCTTATCTCTTATAAAGTAGTTAATTGTTTATACCTTTTTAAAGCTAATTTTATGATAGTTTTGCTTGGATGCTTTAAGGATTCCATTATAATTTATGGATTGTTTGAATTATTGTCTGCATTGTAATTTTCCATGTTCTACAATTCCCTTAAATGCTACAACTGTATACACAATTACACTTACATATTTTAAAGAAAATTTAGAATATGCATAAGTTCTTTTTACTCTAAATTTGATTATTATATAAATATCTAGAGAATAACTTCTCAATTTGATGTAAGTTGGGGACCTTATTGTATGTGCATGAATATTATCCCATAGGGTTACCCAACTGACACAGTCAAACTATTCAGTCAGTTTGTGCAAGAGATTCTTAATGTCTTTTATAAAGTTTTTTGATCAGACATTGCATCACTCAAGTCTGTCATACACTTACAATTACACTGTGAGCAAAATATGAATTGTAACTTCTAGCTTTTCTCCAAAGCTAGAAGTCCTCTCTCATGATCCCTAACAGCAGATTGAGCATCCCTTCTTTGAAAAAAAAAAAAAAAAAAAGTGGGTGCTAAGACACCATATCTCTAGGCAAGCTATAAAGGGCAGTGTCCAGAGAGCTTGAACAATTTATTAATCCTTTGAATAGAGTTGATTTCTACTTTTTTTAAATGATCTTGTGCCATATAATGTTCATGTGGGAGTACAGATAATATAGTAATAAAGACTGTTGCTCTCCTAGTCAACCTTGACACACACATAATATTGATGGCTGCTACCTTGTTGTTGAGTATAACCATCACAAGATATCATTTTAAGACTCGGTTGTGCTTTAAACAAAAATGGCTCTTGAAATCAGACAGTCCTGATTGCCTTTCACAGCTATGACCAGCCATTCAACATGCAAAAAACATTTTGATATCAAGCAATGACTGTGACTTGAAATTTTTCAAGTAGAGAAACATGGTTGCACTGGGTCAATAGAACCAATCAGCAATATTGGATGCTGTCAAGTTGCAGGTGTTACATCAGTTTTTACTTTTTCTAGTTGGCTACCTGAATGAAGGCTAATGGTAACAACACCCCCAGTCAACTAACCATGCACCTGGATGTCATTCCAGGTATTTTTACATCTCTACACACAGAGTTTTTTTTTCTAGTATCATGCAAAAGACTTTAGCCACTTTAAACAATTGTAAATTTATAATAATTACCAGTTTTCTAAGCATCTGCATAGAAAACTGGTAACTTATATTTTCTACAGTTTAACCATTGGATCCTATTTCCCAACCTATTATCATATTTTGCAGCAGGGTGTGCTGAAAAAACTCTTCAGTTAAACCAAGCCAAATACTGTATTTTAAAAGAAAAAGATGTTAATTTTGATATTTTTCTTATGTAAAATTCTTAAGTTTTCTTGTACATCATCAGTATTCTATGTGGTTTCCCTTAGCTTAAATAATTTCTTTAAAGTGCCTTTAAAAGGATGTGTACAAATACTTCACCATCTGAACAAGTATGAGAAGTCATTCCCTATGGCTGAGCTCCCACTACAAAAATTGTATTGACTTTTTTCTGACAAATTCTTCTCTTTAGTCTTGTCCAGATTTTGTTCAGTGTCATCTGATTCAGTGCTCAGAGCTGGACAGTCTTTCAGTATGCTGACACTGTCATCAGTTATATAGTTGTGTGTTATGATAAAAAAAATCTCATCTTTCTCCAAGTCTGTTATCAAATGGTCCTTTCATTCATAGTTTTTTTTTTTTTTTGAAGGCAGGACTAAGATTAATCTTGCACAAAGCAAGGTAGGTCTTGCCTGACAGGATTTGTTAATTATTTGAGGCAAGGTTTTACAAGGCCAGATGCTCTTCTTGGAAATCAATTCAGACACTCATTTTAGCCAAAATGTTTTTATTGAGATACCATCTGTAGGAAGGTTGCCATTCAAGACCCCATCCTAAACTGATATATATATGTGTGTGTGTGGGGGGGGGGCATTGGCTCTTATAAGAAGCTAATTTGCCCTTCAGTAGTTGAATATATTTGAAACTGTTCAAACTAACAATATTAAACTGACTTTCATAAAGGTGTGGCACCTTGCATTATTAGAAATATTCATAGAAATATGATTTAATTGTTTTTTTTTTTTTACTCGGTTTATTAAACAGGTTGTTGATTTTTTTTTTTTTTTAAACGGAAAATAATTGAGTTGAAAATAATTCACTAAAGTTGTACTTAGACGATCCTAAGGAAAGAAGAAGAAAGAGAAAAAGCAAAAGAGAGAGGTCGAGAAATACAAAAAGCGGTCATTAACAAAAACACGTATCAGAAAGGTAATTAGGCCAACATCTTGGCTGATTTTCGAAAGAACAATGGGATTTGTTATTTAGAAGGGAAAGTCATTTAGAGAGTGGAAGGGACAATGCTTGATAAGAGTGTATTGATAATAAAAAATTGGTCGAAGCACATGACCGACTTTTTTTTAGAAAGACTCATTATCAATTCGGAGAAAGGGAAATTTTTTAGAACAATAGAAACGAAATTTTTTTAATCAGAGAAAAAAGTGTCTTTTTAGGTTGAGGGAGTGACCGGTGGAACGGTATACAGATTCTGACCTATTAAGAATTGGAAACCCACGATAATAAAGTGGGGACATTTTCAATGTAGATAATTAAGATTTTCTGACTGTCGGGTCTGACAAAAAACAAGAGGTGAAAAAACGATTGTCTCAGCTCACAGATGGCACCAATATTCTTTCCTGAAGTCACATCTAATTAGCGGCAGGCTGTTTTGACAGAGCCCAGGTGAGAAAAAAAGCCAAGATTGTCATTTTCGTAACGTGCAAAAGGGCAAAATTAGATTTTGTTTTTAAAACAAGAACGATGTAAACCACGCCCGATTTGAGATGGAGGCGCCCAAACCACAATCTCATTAGCCAAAGCGGTCACGTGATATGCGGAAGAAGAGGAAGAATGCTCGATCAGGAACCTTTGGTCAAAAAACGGTCACCTGACATACGAGAAACCGGAGAGATGGGTGTACGCCCCACCAAAAGGCACTGTGAGGAAGTAGGGGGAAAAACAATAGCGATAAGGGGGGAAACAGAATTAATGCGGCTATTGGAATTATCGAGAAACCCTGACGCCAACAGACCCACCCCCGGGTTTGCTCGTTTGCGTCAATAAAAAGCAGGACCCCAGTCGACAGAAATCAGTTGAGTTGAGAGTTTCGCAGAGTTGCAGCTGGACCGCTGGGCAGGATAGAGCCTGAACGCGGGGCATCAGGCCCGATTCACTCGCCCTTTGCGGCAAGAGAATCCTCAGACAAGAAATCTTCCAGCCCAAATCGAAGAAGAAGAAGATTGCTCGCAAGCCTCAGAGAAATTGCAGCCAAGTCGAAGAAGAAGATTGCTCGAAAAGCCGGAGAGAAGTTACAGCCAAGTCAAGATAAGAAGAAGAGCTGCAGGCCAGACAGGTCAAGAATTGCAGGCAGACAAGAAGAAGAATTGCAGGCCAGACAGGCAGCAAGAGTTGAGTTGAGAGTTGCAGCTGGACGCGGGCAGGGATAGAGCCTGAACGCGGGCATCAGGGCCCCGATTCACTCGCCCCTTTGGGCAAGAGAAATCTCAGACAAGAAATCCTTTCCACCCAAGTCGAAGACAGGAGTTCAGCCCTCGGACGGCAGCGAAAGAGATCACCTCGACGACAGAGAGAAGCGGCTGAGTTGCGGCAAGAAATCCTTCCACCCAAGTCGAAACAAGAAATCCTTCCACCCAAGTCGAAGACAAGAGAACTTCCAGCCCAAGTGGACAAAGAAGAAGATTACTCAAAAGCCGCAGAGAAGATCCAGCCCAAGTCGAAGAAGACAGAAGTTCTATCTAAGTCGACGAAGAAGAAGAAATACAACTCAAGTCGAAGAGAAGAATCGACTGAATGATCGACAGAAATTAGCCCCAGTGTCGAACTAAACCACACTCCGACATACACAATTCTAAAGAGTAGACAACTGAAATCTTTTAAGTTGTATGATAGAGGCTTGGTGCCATGGTCCACAAAGCGGGTCGGGAAATAAGAACAATTTTTCTTTATGTAACGGACATTAGATATAAAAGGTTGTCACCCTTTTTTATCAGTAATTTTTGTCTCGTGAGTTTTTTTTTTTTCTTTTACTTGTGTTTTGCCACCCCTGTCGGACTCCAGCTTTGTATCGGCCCAATCCCTGCTGGTCCCGTCTGTCTAAGATCTAAACACAGCGTGGGTAGACAGACTGGAGATCAGTACAGTTGCTTCAGTAACCAGGTATTGGAAGCGAGTTGGGAAAGGCGAGGCTGGTGATCATCCAACCAAGGGGTTGGAGCGGCACGCTTGGAACCAGGAGGAGCGACGTCACAGTTGGCGCCAGAATCAAGGGATTCGACCCCTGGGCCAGGTGTGTAACCGTCACAAAGGGTCCCCAAAGCATCATAATCTGATATAATTTCACCAGGCAAATAGATTTACATAACCTTAGTGGAAAAAAACTTACATAGTTTCTATAGAACTCAATGGGCAGAACCCATTTCAACTGCAGGTAGAACAGGTCAACTTATTAAAGACCAAGTTTACATTGGTTGAAGGCTATCAGCCCAATACTTGTGCTGGGTAGTAAATGTATATTTGTGCTATTTAACAACAAAAACTTCACTATTTTCATCCTGAAACTGCGTCATTTTGTTTTCTTGCTGACCTGATAAAATTTTGCTTTTTTTTTTAATACATCATCCTAGCTTCATTACTAAATTCCAATCATCTGCTTCCCATAGTTTATACTTCTTTGAGCAAATTTTCAAATGATTTTTGTTTAATGCTAGTTTCTTACACTGAAGGGGTGCATTTCAAATCTGTTCTTGAAGGATGCACTTGGCATTATCTACTGGCACCAAATTGGATAATTCACACTCTTTTATCACTTGACTTGCAGTCATCTTTGCTTCATCTTTTTCTGTTTCAAAACCATTCTATGCTGAAGCTTTCAAAGGTAGCCACATCTTGGTCTATCCAAGAGACTTCCAGTGCATTGAAATTCTAGGTTCCTAAATTCTTGATCATTTGTTCATATTCTTTGTCTTCACTATTTTTATCCTGGTTTCTTGGAGATTTTTGCTTTGATTTCAAACAGTGAGAGAATTCAGGATTTTTGTTATATAAAAAAAAAGGTGGGAGGAACCCATACTGTTCTGGAAAAAAAACGTTTGCATATTAGAAAGAAAGAGAAACCCAAAAGGTCAAGGTCATTTTTGGAAGCTGTCTTACATCTTCCCTTGTTCAGAACCCATTCTACAAAATATGATAATTGGACAGGGCAATGATTCAAATAGGGTCAATCTTTTATAAGTAACCTAACATGAAACACTCTTATCATAGATTAAAATGTCTAAATATTTTTCCATAGTACTGTATATTGCAGGTATATTACATTATACAAGGTGTGGCAGAAATACCTCCAACATAGATCTCGGTCTTACAGTTATGTGGGAGGTATTTCTGCCACACCCTATATTATTATATCACTTGGGTGAAAACCTGTCTCCTTCCCCTCTTGTTCAGAACCCCAGCTTCAAAATATGATAATTAAGTATGGAAATCACACCAATAGGGTGAGTGTTTCATTTGTAGAAAATACAAAACAAAATATCCACTTATAAGCTGACAGTTATTAGAAATTTACAATAAAAAGTAACAAGTTTTTTGCATATTACTTGACATACTTATGTATGCTCTCTCTCTCTCTCTCTATATATATATATATTTGCTTAATGAAAAAAAAGCATTTAGAGTAGTGAGTATTAATTTGATAAATTGAACATTATACAATTACAGTTTTAGACCAAAATTCAACTAATAACTATGTCTATAATTTGGCACATGCATTGATTCACCCTCACATGTGGCTGTTTTTGATTTAGTACACAAAAACAGTATTAACCAGTGTGTTCTGTAGCTCTCATGATAAAGATATCAGTTAAATACTTCCTTCAAGGAAAAGATTTTTTTTTCAAATCTTATATTTGCTTTTATGATCTTATTAAAAAAAATTTCTTTCAGATGGCAGTCACATCCATGAATACAGATTTTCACTTGCGTATCCTTTGTGTTTCTGAAGCACAAACCTGTCAATGTCAGGAGAGAATTATGTAAACAAAAGAAAAAGCAACATTGGAAAATTAGTGGATTGAAAGCAGATGCACACATGCTATGCTCAAAGCATCCATTCAGTAGGCTGAGCACTGATATAAGAGTTATGAATTAGGAAATAAGAAATATTACATTATGGTTCTTATGAGACATGACCTAGGAGATAAGAATGATAGTAAAGCTTATCTGATTATCTAAAATTCCTCAGGAAGGGTACATAATATGATAAGTAGAAGAATGAATATACATCTCTACAATATATAGATGAATCTTTCAAACCAAAATTTATTTCTTTTCATAAGTCAAAAACTCATCAACTGGGGCTAGAAATATGGGAAAAAAAAAAAAAAAAAAAAAAAAAAATTCCTAAAATAAATTCTCTTAAAGAGGATTCTTGCCATGTTGCTTCTCAGCCTTATACTTCTGGTATTGTATTTTCTTAAAAAGAAAAAAATGAATAGTCTCATTTAAGTGTGTGTATGTACACACACACACACAAGCAAGCTTAAAAGTTGCCACTATTGGGCAGCATATAAGCTAGCCCCCTGCAGAGATCTCTTGATTGGGCCTTGCTCACAATAGGTAGGAAGGAGTAGATGCAATAGGCAAGAATAAACTACCAAAAAAAATCAAAATTGATCACTGCATTTAAGTATTGCATTAATACTTACCTTTTAAGAGTTTAACAATAATTTTTCTGCTGCCATTTAATTTAAAAACAATTTGATGTACATAGGTCCTTACTTACACACAATTATTTTTATTTCATGGATGACTTTCACTGGATTTGCAATTCATTTTTTTTTTATTCCCAAATTTCTTTCCAAGTTATAAAAATTGTTTTTGTGGAAAAAAAAATTGTTACAAAAAGACATGTTAAAAAAAAAAAAAAAAAAAAAAAATTGGTGAAAACAATTGTTAAATTCTAGGAGTAAAGTTGAAAAAGTGTGACACAGTGACATTCGCATTTATTTTATATAGATTAAATTTTCTGAAAAACAGACACTATTTCCCCTCCAAAAAAAAATAAACTGCAGTTTAGAACAGTGCTCACTTCCTAAAAGCAGAGTAGCAATAAATTTGTATCAAGTACAAAATAAGTTTTGCACTCATTACTAAAGTTGAATCATTGAAGAGGAGAACAAATGGTAGTGTTGTGATGATGATGATA
>CAHIKZ030005486.1:1432500-1461128 GCA_903632075.3 Acanthosepion pharaonis | reverse complement strand
AGCATAGCAGGATGAAAAAGACGCCAAACTTGACGAAAACAAAATTTTATCGTCTAAATGATTATGTTATTATTAAGAGGAAAGATCAAAGTATTTTGGGGGCATATTTTTAGTCGTTCCTAGCACGTCCGAAATTTTCGTTAAAAATCTTGATTTTTTTTTTGAGTCAGCAAAATTGACCATTTTTTCCATTTTATAAAAAAACTGTAAATCTCACTTTGAAATTCTTTTAAATATCAATTATCATTTTTTCAAAATTTATTTTAAGAAAATCAGAAATTATACTGTTTATTTAAAATATTTTGAACCAAGCTTAACTTAACTTCTGCGCCGAAAAGATGTAATTTGAAAATAAAACAAAGCAGGTCATAAACTTTCGTGTCACTTGACAGGTGATGAATGACATATTGACGGATTCCGTGAGGATAATTTGTTCTAAGGAAGGAGAAAAGTGAAATAATTTACATTTAAATGAACAAATTATTTACCTCGTTATGATTAAGGAAAGCGTTCAGCGCTCTAATTTTTTGTACTTAGATTTCACCTTTACGTTTACGATGCTTTATGGGAAATATAAAGAAATTAAAATAAGACTGTTAAGAGTAAGATTAAATTTCATATTTCATAAGAAAGGTATCTAATTAATTTATAGGTACCTTTCTTATGAAATTTTATCAGAAGTGTACATAAAATACTATAATTTTATGTACATTTATTACATTTTACTGTGTTATTTGTATTTCCATTCATTTTATTATTAATTTTGATATTTTATTTATGGAAAAATGTCATAACTGCGATTAATATAAATATAAGATCATATAAAATTTCATAAGATGATACTGATACTTGTAGGTACCCTTCTCAGTTGAAATTGAAAAAATCAAATTAAATTTTCCACACGTGTTTCGCAAAAGTAAAGGCTTTAACAGCGGAGAACAATGCTTAACTCAAATAACGCAACTTAATTGTATTCTGGTTGGTCTTCCGTACTTTATAATTACAGCCCAATTATAAACACAAAATTACATTTCTTAATTACAACGCACTAAAAAAAGATTTATCTCATAAGGAGACTTAAAAAACCCGATGCAGCTTTTAACTAATTTTATAATATTTTAATAACTTAAATGTAAAAATGTCTTATAATTAAGAAATAACAAATAATTGTATTAAAAATTCATTTTTCATCGAAAATTATTTTGCTTTCAGAAAATATTGTCAATATTCATAAAAACAACGAAAAGCAAATAAAAGCATTTGAAATTAAATAATATCTTTGTTTTATTGAGTTTTGTATGTTACAATTCAGAGCTGATTTTCAGGTGGTGGGAGTCCAATTAAAAACAAAAAAAAAAAAACATGATTTGCATTCCTCAAAGCCTTGTGCTTTTAACTATTGTAATCACTAAACCCGATGCGATCGAATTTCTAGCGTTTTCATAAAATTAGTTAGGGGGGGGGGGTAATAAAAAAAATTTCTGCCATGACTTTAATAAAAAAAACACATATTTATAATAATTTCGATCATCTGTGAATAGTTCTTGAAAGTTTCATTAACATCCGACAATTATTTTTATTCTTGCAAGATTTTCCAAATTAATGTGTCATACCAAAAAAAACAAAAACAAAAAACAAAACAAAAAACAACGTGCTAAAAATAGTCTATGTTATTTACTAGTTCTGGTGATACAAAGAGAAACAAGGTTTTTTTAATCAAAATTTAGAATGTTCTAAAAAGAAGGAAAAATTTTTTAAAAAATTAAAAAAACTTTCGTCTTAATAATAACATAAGCATTTAGACGATAAAATTTTGTTTTCGGTAAGGTTGGGGTCTTTTTCATCAAGCTATGCTCTTTTTAGCGATTTCGTGGAGGTACCTATACTGTATTTTCATCACACACACATATATAGGAAGGATTGTTGAAAGGTATATATATATGTGTGTGTGTGTCTGCATATGTGCATATTTCTAAACAAGTAATGAACTTTTATTTTTTTCATTGTTTTACTTCAAACGTTATTTTTAGTAAATAGCCGTATTTGAGTATATCTCATTTCTTAATGTGTATTACACTACCAGCTTGCGCACACAAGAAAACATAATAACGAAAATGTGTCCTCCGGTAGGGTTAGAAATTTTGTAGGAGAAACCACCGTCTGATCCAGTGTGCTTTAAACCGCCTAAAATTCCGTTTATTAAATTCCCTCGTGTGCACAGGTCAGTAGACGTAATTCGCACTGTTTAAGAATTGGGGTGTCTATCCAAATACGGGTATCCACTCAAAATAACATACAAGTAATAAAAATGTCTAATTAAAAGAAAAATTCTTTAGAATTTTCGAGAAAATCTGAACGCAGGGATTTGCATTCCTTAAAAGGGTAAATAGAACCATGCCGTTGACGATCTCCGTGACTGAACGGGTTAAATCATGTCGGATCAGACGGTGGCTTCTCCTAAAAGAGGATCCAGATTCGAATCCTGCAGAAGGGCCCATTTTCTTTTCCTCGTGGACGCAGGCCGGTAGACGTAATACACACTGTTTAAGAATATATATTTACAGCAGAAAAAACAAAAATTACCTCAACATCGATATAGTTTATTTCAAGCCATTCTGTGTGTAGCTATCATCAGTCTCTAAGTGTCTGTGTTTCGGAGCATTGTTTTAAATTTATTTTCAATGTCAGTCCTCCTTTGGTAGGTGCCTTGTTAATGAGAATGGGTTTGTGTTAGCGATTGGTGGGGGCGTAAGATATCTTATCCCGGGTGAAGCGGTCTGGAATTGAAGTTTATTTACGGCCAGAAACTTTGTTGTTTGTAGTTTAATATCAGTTCCTACTATATCAATTTCTACTATGGGGCGTTTCTTATACAGGCCCCGAATGTGTTTTTCTGGGATTTGCGGTAAATAGTTTCTTTACCATAGGTGTCCAATATTATTAATAAGTGATGGGGAATTTAAACTTAAACCCGTTAAGATTAATGTAAATTAGTTGAGTTATAGATTTATAGATTCGAGCACCCAATAGAATAAATCATGCTGTCGAACACACTTATATACGTACATATCTTCATACATACTCAAATGTACATTTACATGTCTATACATATATACCACTATACGTACACATACACCCCAACATATATGCACATGTATTCTTATGTAATTTGCAATTTTTTCTACATTTCGTGATTAGTTCTTTCCGTTGCATTGATCTTTATATTTTATTATTTTGATTTTTCTTCTAAACATAGCTTGCACCTATCCCTCAAACTATTGGGCGTGTTCATGAAACCTAGAATTTTCCAATTTATTTGAGGATTCAGACCCTTTTCCTCAATATTTTTGAAAGGGATGTTTGGTGTTTTAATTTTGGATTGGTGAATGAATGTCTATGTGTATTGATTCTCTTTTTAAATTCTCCTGCAGAAATGCCGATGTAAATATTATGGATTGTCGTATTTTCTTTAGGGGTAATACTACCCTAGTGGATCTGTACTTGCCCTCTACGGGACAGTTTTCCTTAATTTTGCAACTTCAGGGGGTTTCCATGTTAGATTTAGTTATTTTCTCACGGAATTTACTTAAAATGTAATTGTTAGGGGAATTAATAATTTGGTACATGTTATCAGTGCAGGAGTAGCTAATTTTGATTGATTTCCTGTTGAATATTTTATTTAGAGGGTTTTTTGCCACTAAAAATTATATTATAATAAAAATTATAGTAAATAATTATATATGCCATGCTATAACGTTTGACACGAAGACTCACTCTACACCTTTCTGATAATAGCTCAATTAGATCATTTTTAAATACTCATGGAGACCTACCGGACCCTATTCGTAACACGTTTGTTAACAACACAAATATAATAGCATCATCTACATGCAAAAATGGAAGCCTTATTAATAAAAACAAAAAACCAACACTCAATAATATCAACTATGAATATGGACACAATATCTTGACCGTGTTTTGAAAAATGAAAATATTATATGAATACATACATGCAACAAACTATTTCTTGTTTAAGAGTTAAAATATTAAAAAAAGAAAAAAAATGAAAATGGCTAAATGTATAGCCGGAAGCGCTCGGAAAAAAAAGAACATTCGGACAATTTTTATATAATTTATCATCTGAAAAGAAAACAATTGAGAAATTGTATAAAAAACTAAATCAAAGCATCTTGTCTGTCGTATTCAATGAAATGCATGAAATAAATACATAAATATATATATATATATATATATATATATATATATATATATATATATATATATTATTTATTCGAAAATTATAACATAAATGTTATAAAATCACTACAAAATATTTTTGTTTAGCCAACACTTCTGGTGTTTTATCAAGTGATGATGATGAATGGTTCTACTTTCAACTTGATAAGACACCAGAAGTGTTGAAACAAAATGGCTATTTTTGTAGTGATTTTATAATTATGTTATAATTTTCGAATAAATTATTATATTTGTTCTACTCTATATTGAGCACTCTTTTAAGAATAGTATTTGTTGGATATTGGAATTTATTCCGTATACATCAATCCTATACTTGTGTGTGTGTGTGTGTATATATATATATATATATATATATATAAACATTGTGGTAATAACAACAAAGATGAGGACGTTAGTCTCAACTTAGATAACTGTAATATTATTTTTCTAGCCTAGGAAACGCATACATTGAACTGAAAGAGAGGTTTATTTTAGTCCCTGATATAGTTTTTCGTTACACGTGACTACTTCTAATTAACATTGTCAAAGAATAAAAGAAATTAAATATTACTCATATTTTTGATTTTGTAGCATAAAATTTAAATATAAATATTACACAGAAATCCTCTGACCAGAGAGTCAAATTTGGTAAAAATATTAAAATTAACTATAAAATTTATTCTGCACAATTCTTTATATTATTTATCAAACAAAAAAAATACTTTTCGATAAAATAATTACTTAATGCAAGGGCGATAACTGCGTAAGCATTGAAGCTCTGTTTCCATAGCGATGAATTGTTATTGTTTGTTCGAGTGTCGCAGACATTTATTAGATTAATTTTGAGATTGTGTAAGAAGAGGTTGGGATTATAAGGCAAAAATGGGCAGTACAAAGCCTGACTGGCCATGGCGACTCACTGCGACTGGCGAACTGGGCGTCAAACGAGAACCCATGTTGAGGAATGAATTACACCTCAGGGTAAGAATATTTTTCATTTATTTCTTATAAAAGCAATCCTTAAATCAACATTTGTAGGTATTAGTTTTATTTGACAAGTTAGGTAAAGTAGAATATTCTATCTATCTATCTATCTATCTATCTATCTATCTATCTATCTATCTATCTATCTATGTTAATCTGTCTGTCACTTTTTTTAAATTTGAGAAATTTACAGTGGTATATTTTAAACATTCTTTATGCGAAGAACAATGTTTTGAATGTTAAAAAACTGATTTTGTGTTAATAAGTGAATCGATATCACACCCCAATCATATACACAGTTAGTGTGCATAAAAGTAGTACCTGCTTCTGCCGCTAGATGGAACTGCCATTTCTTATTTCGTGATTACATTAATTATCCGCTCAGCGATGAATGTAGGAAAGAGAAAGGCTTATTTTTGTTTGACTTAAAACAGTACTATTATTCTACTGGTGTGTCTGAAAAGGTCATTATACATTTCTGCCTAGGTTCAGAGTGTAGTATTTCCCTTGGCTTCCCTGAAATAGAATCATTTACACGTTTTGATCAATAAACTTACATAACAATAATATGTTAAAAGGAATTTAGAAGAGCGAGAGATATGTGAGGAAACTGTTGGAGGTAAGAAACTTAGAGAAAAGTAAAAAAAGAAACAGGCAAAAAGGGTGTGTGCTTGTGTGTCTATATCTCTCTCTCTCTCTCTCTCTCTATATATATATATATATATATATATATATAAGTGTATATATGCATATATATCTGTGTATATATGTGCGTATGTATATGTCGTGAATATATGCATATATACGTGTCTGTCTGTATATATATATATATATATATATATATATATATAGCAGTAAAGCCCGGCGTTGCCCGGGAGTAAACTTCCTCTGAGTGGAAGGTCATAAACGCCATACTCATTTTGTACACGCATGTAAGTCTAGTAGAACTGATGGCCGCCCATGTAAAAAAAACGTAATGTACACAAGTTGTCGGTATTCATCAGCACAATGGAAGAAAAAATTGTAAGGCTTAAAAGGAAGCAATGGACAGCCATGGTAGCATCAGCCGTTTGCCATTACTAAGGTACCTCCAATTAAAAGTTGTCAAGTTCAATACTAACACAGGCCTTAGGAAGTTTTTGGTGAGTTTTGGCAAATGGCTTTGTATTCCGATGGGATGGCTTTATTACCCCTGAGTGCAAGACAGTACATGAAGCCCTGTGTCAGTTGCAACGTAGTAAAACGCAATAGCGTGAAAGGTAGACGCGTCTTTTGCCCAAAAGACGGCGCTGCCACTACTGCAAACAGAACTACATAACAGAAATATGGGAAGGTGCCGGCGCGAGTACTTGTAAGTGGCACAATTTTTTTTTTATAGTTTTTAATAGCCAGTTGAGGCGAGCACGTAGCGTTACCTAAAGCAGCCCTTATGGTAAGGGGGAGAAACACACCAACGGTGTACAGCAGAGAATGCATATTATAACTCCGCATGCTGCTATTCTTTTATTATCCCACTTCTTTTTACTGAGGCCTGAATTGCGTGGATGCACTCGACCTCTCTGATAATTAAACGAATCCACCTTCCCACGTATTGGTTTTGTGTTGCAACTGAATATGGTTACGTGGTCGACATGTAAGTGCGAATGCAGCTATGGTGGGAGTTTAAGTGATAAGGGAGCATCTTGTGAGCAAGACAACCTTTTAATGAAATGTCTTAGTAATGGCAAGTGGATTCTACGACGACCTTTAAATAAACCAGGTTAAAAAATGAAGGAACCTATGATGCAGCTGACATAAAGATATGTGCATTGCGTTTAAACGTGACCGACCATGGGCTATAGGACTTCTGCGTAGGTAATATTTTTAGCTTTGTTTGTTGGAGAGTAAACGTAAACGTTATACTTACTCCCGGACTCGGGAGAAGCCTACGTAAAGATGTCCATGGGCGAAACACTGTTCACCTAAATGCAGACCCGCGCCGCTGAGCGTCTGTCCTTGCGATTTGGCCATTGTCGTTGAGCCGTGCTCGCCGTACCCCATGTTTTTCTGATGCTCTGGTAGACGCAGTAGATCTGGTATTCCTTAAACGACGATTAGCGGTCTGCATGGGACTTTCTAAAGCTCTGGCAGACGCAGTAGCGCTGGCATTTCTTAAACGACGAATAGCCGTTTATTGAGGTTGTTCCAAAACTCTGGAAGATGCTGTAGCCCTAGCATTCCTAAGACGACGCGAAGTGGTTTGTTCAGGACTTTCTAAAGCTCTAGAAAATGCTGTAGCGCTGGCATTCCTTAAACGCCGAAGGATTGTCTGTGTTGGGAACTCGGAAGCCCTGGCCCTAGAAACGCGTATTGCGTCCTGTGAATTCTGTACTAAACGCTCTTCAGTTGAAAGTCTAGCGCGTCGTTATGACATAACTGATGCTACTGATGCCAGACTTTCAGTCCGTTCAGTGGTACTTTCCGTGGAGCAGAGCGTGAGGCCATCTGTGAAAGGCGCAATGAAGTTTGCTCTGTGGTTTCATTTGCCCTTGCTGCTCTTGCAGCGGGGGCAGCAGCCGTGCACCATCCAAAAAGTTTTATTCTCTCAGCGGCATTTTAACCAATTTTAAAAAGGCAAACGTAATAAAAGGCATGTAAGTTTTTTAAGTGCAAAAAATACGTATAGTATAAACGTAGGCAGGTTAGAGGGATCCCCAAAATGTATGTAACTGTATCAAAAGGGGATCGAAGAGAAAAAAGTGAAAAGAATTCAACTAAAGCTAAAACGGTAGTAGATAATTTGGGAAGTAAATTCGATAAACGCGGAAACGGATGTAGTTATAATTAAGAAGTAAAAAAAAACTGTTTGGATACGTAAACAACAACTTGCGGTTTCCATAAGAAGTAAATGAAGTGAGCCAAGTGCGGGACAGTAATCGCAGATGTGTGAACACGCGTGCGAGTCATGGTATAAAGAGGCGGTTAGCCGGTTGACCTTGAGCGCACATACTAAGGTGACGTGCGTACGCACGTGCACACGCGTGCGTAAGAGAATTGCTCGCGCGTATGATTGGATGGGCCCAATGTTAAACGCTTGGAACCGTGCTAATGAGCTCGCATCAACCGTAAACAATTGACATGATTGGTTAATTTTTGGAGCCGTCAAATCCTCCGCAGGACCCTTAGCAGTAACTGTGTCAAATTTGGTTGAAATCAGTTGAAAATGTAGGAGATCCGATCAAACATATAAACGAACACACACACACATTCTGACTTTTATCATATATATATATATATATATATATATATATATATATATATATATATATATATATATATATATATATATATATATATATATATATATATATAACAGAGAGAGAGAGAGAGAGAGAGAGAGAGAGAGGGTGAAGGATAGAAATGGAAGGTAGGTTTATTGGTTGAATATAAAGCGACAAAGTTTGAAACACTGAAAGGCAAGTTAGGATGGAAGACGGCTTTTATATTTTCCAAGATTTATGCGAAACTGTTTATGCGAACACGCCGCCATTTACATAATGTGATTAAGCTGAAGGACGTTGGTAAAGCAAAGCCTAGAAGGAAAAGAAAAATGGTAGCCTGATGGGAGAAAGGTTGGAGATAATAGACCTAGAGAAAAACGAAAAGTAAGGCAAGTGGAAAGTATACATGAGACGCATTGGGATGGAAACGTCTAAATATTTATTTACATTGTTCGAACTGTTGTTCTGATCTTTATGGCCATATTCACGCTCCGGTTTTCTTCAGGTGATTGGAATTTCGAGCTGACCTCTTTATTTCGTTCACCTGAGTAGATTATTCTAGTTCCACGGGCCATAGCTCTTCCGGATGTCCCAGATATCTTTCCCAGTTCAACTCGCCAAGTTTTTGTTTACCCTTGAACTCACAACTCTTTGGGTCAAGTCACTGGATCCAACCAGCACTTTTATTCACTTGAGGGCATCAGTGTATGAACTTTTGGGTCTTATAAACTTAATGTCTCAGTAATCGTTTTTTACCAGACCTCAGATTGCAATTTTTTTTATTATTATTGGTTTTCACTCGCACTCCGTATTACTGGTTCCCATATTGTATTCATTTCTATGCTTGGCTGGCTTAGGAGATTTTTGTGGCCTAGCATGGCTGCACGGGATGGCGCACAGCTCTTAGTCAAGTTCTCCTTTATAGAGTGGGTGGGGGATGGTCTTACACGGAATATTTCCGCACAGTAAAATTCTTTGAGAAAAAAATAGAGAGTGTGCGTAAAGAAATATAAAAAAAAAAGATGATGCAGTAGAAAATATTTGTGAAGTCCTTTATATCTTATTCGTATCTACAAATAATCCATATTATGATGATTTGATGAGCTTTTCTCTTTGGTACTTAGACTTTACAATTTTAAGCTCAGTAGCAGATTGGCAGCTCGGTTTCGTCATTTTACAGTTGAAATTGTTAGATGTAACCGTAAGTTCTGTGCTAACAGTTTCTTCTCTCGCTTGCAGAACTCTCTTCCAGCTTCTTGCTTTCCAGCGAGCATTGATCTTCAAAAATTTAAATGTAATGTCAACCGTTACCTTTTGTCTTAATTCACCTTCTTTTCTTGTTCTCTCTCCTTAATAATGTTTTCTTTTTCCCAGAACCAACTTCGTGGCTTTATTGTCTTACTTGGGGTGAAATGATTAAAAAAATGTATAACATTTAGATAAAAACATGGACGGACAAATATTAATGGAATGGATAAGGAAAAAATGTGAAAATACAGGTAAAGCGTGAAAAAAGAGCAAAGGCATGAAATAATGAATACTTTTAATTGTCAACAACTGTAGAATTACAACTCATAAACAAATGAGTAAAAATTGACAAACTTGAAAGTAATATTTTGCTATTTTACTTTTTTAATATAAGCACTGTTTTAGTTTTCATCAGTTTTCACTAAAATTTAAAACATCAATCGAGAATTTTTGCCTTAATTAAAACCAAATTATTGACAGTTTGAAAAATTTTAATTTACTCTTAGCATCTTTGACAGCCTATAAGATGAATAAACTCAAAATATGTTTCTTCATTTCTGTATGGAATTTTAAAGGGATATTGTAAATGGCAATTACTTTAATAAAGAAGGACTTCATATTCACATGCGAAGGGTAGGTAGATTTTTTTTCAATTCTCTTGTATTAAAATACATTTTATTTCTCGCCAAATACGTTATGGCGTTGTTCTGAGGAAGAAGAAGAAATAGTGACTTTTTCTTTCAAATGTTTCCCATTAATTTACCAAATAAACCTAGCCTAGCACAAGACAACATAGTCAGTAATGATTGTATATATACGACACTAGCGAAACAAACATTTCTTTTCCGAGTTCTTGATTTCTAAAGTTTGATCGTGTTTACTAGCCAAAAATGGTCGAGCGTTAAAAGACATATCCTTCAGATAACAGTGGGCATTTGCTTTCAGAATGGTAGATAAAGATAGGTGCCGCCCTAAATTAACTTATTTAGCCTCTTATATAAAAAAAAATCAATAAACCTGTGTTCAAAGAATGAAAAAAAAATACCCTTTCTTGACAATGAACTTAATTTAGGGGTGAATATTAATCATATTGAACAGTATACAGTCAAAATTTTCGATTAAAATTCATATAAAAACAGCTACGGACTTATTGATCTGACCTTCTCATTTATCAGGAGTTACAGAATTTAAGATAAAAGAAATACTAGCTTACAATAATTAACAATGTGTGTGTCATCCAGGAAAGTTAAATAAAATATTTGTTACAATGTTTTTCTTATTGGATTAAAAAATATTGAGATAAGCGCGAAGGCCAGCAGAGAAAATGGCTTTGTCACTTGCTCAGTTGGTTGTTATAATTGTTGTTGTTATTAAAAAAAAATAGGACGTTAGTCTTTATATGTCTGAAGGCAAATGATTTATATTTTTCAAGCGTTACTTGATTGACTTTTAGCTGTTAAAATCAACTACACGCGTCGAAATTGCTGACCATTTAAGTGTAAATGGTTTTGTAATTTCTTCTTGTTTACTTTACTGCTTAATTTTATGTTTTTGTAGCGGCGGACTTTCATTGAATTGTTTGACAAACGAACCTGTTGACATAGATACCAGAGACTGATGTCCTCTCCTTGACAATGTTTTGTTTGCTTTCATAATTAATTTCCCTTTTCTAAAATCACCTACAATGCAAACAATTCAAATGCTTAATGGTTGGCTTTGTAAAAACATTGCTTTGCTGCGATTTTTATTGATAACAAGAATACGATACTTCTTTGTAGAAATGTTTGATTTTGAAATGGCTGCTTAAATCAGTATTTTGTGATCAAGATTAAGATTTCTCTTTTCTTTCTACTGTGTAACCAGTTGACTTCTCAATGGATAATCAATATTTAAGGCTAGGCCTAAGATATATTTGGTGCATGCCGTTTCCTTAAAGTTATTATTTTAATTCTGTAACTACATATGCGTGCGATTCAGTTACAAACAATCAACAGCTTCTTTGATATGTCATATCATTTCAGGATGTAAGACGAACAACTTCCTACTTTTGTTACTCCTTGTTCATTCATTTAATGAATGTCAAGTAGATTACTCGTTGTTTTACCTTCCGCCTCTTAGTAAGTCACGTGTATGTTATATTTGTCAAATTATTTTTCTCATTATGTGTCCCCAAAATTTCAGTTGTCACTTTCAATTAGCAGCAGTGTCTTTGTAGTTCCTAAAAAAGACTTAAGAATTTCGTAGAGATTGGCGTTCAAGACCGGGTAAAAGCTAGGATTTCGAATGCTGATTTTCAAAATAGGCAAGCTCACTTTACTTGGTTTCTGTCCCACAATTTGTTTGTTTCAGACTTAGATAAAATTTGTAAATATCATAAAGCTTAAAACTGAAAAAGGTTTATAGTTTGAGCGAAGAATAAATAGTCAATACGAAATTTCGTTTTTGGTAGCATCCATTAAAATTGACATTTTTGATTGCAGGAAGAATATTTCCAAGGTCACAAGTGTAGGAAACTCAGTGGAAGTGGGCGGGGTGTCTTTCATGGGCGATAAATTCGAAACTTTCAGTTTACAAAACTGATATCTGCAAAAAGTAAACAACATAATTTTTTATAAACATTAATATAATAATTACCTTATTTAATTTATTCATATTTGAACTAATATGCTCATCTTTGTTGTAAGTATCACAACATTTCGGCCGTTGTGCCATCCGGCCTTCTACTGATCTAGATAACTTTCAGGGTATTTTGAACTGAACCATTTTTATTCATTCTATGGCAATAGATTGTTTTCTTTTTATTGTCTACATCTCTAGGGATATCTCATCTTTGGCTAATTCCCTTTTTAATACAGTTCCCCTAGTGTTAGTCCTGTTTCCACTGATTCTAACTATATCCATATCACCTGGACTAGGAATTGAATTCAAAAATTACTATTCCCACTAAATTCACCAAACATGATTTAATGCTCTAGGCATTGTTAGTAAATGATTTAATGCTCTAGGCATTGTTAGTAAATGATTTAATGCTCTAGGCATTGTTAGTAAATGATTGAATAATGGGCTCAGATCGAAATTACCTCAAGGTTACTCATATCAACAGACTCCTGAAGAAGGCCGGCGAGCACAACGACTGAAACATTGTGGACATTAGTTTGAATGTAAATAATGTAAATAATAACTCCTTATTCCAGAAATTCAGACAGAAATAATTACCTTCACATTGGCCATAGAGCACATAACGACGAGAATTAGGTACCCAACAGGCATTAGGAAGAAGGATTATGGTTAGTGGAATGAGCATGAGCCTCACAGGATCCCTAATTATTGTGGCCTTATGTCTGCTATGATTAATGAATAACTTTTTTTGAATAAAAGTCATTTTTTACTTTCGACAGACAACAAATGTGCAATTTCCGGTGATTTTGTTTCTAGTATTCTATGGATTTATAAAGATGCAAAAATAATTGGCATAGAAGGCTGCAAATATGGCACTTTGGTAGGAGGAGGTCTGCTGTAAAGGTGACGGACAAAGTGCGCCTGAAAACCAATGTTTACTTAAGTTTGGAAAAGAAAAAATTCTTCTGTACAAGGCATTTTATGGAGCATTATTGAAATGAAATTTGTTTATTTTCTTCATTTATTGGCTACATTTATTTTTCAGACATGCACAGAAAACAAGAAATTTCTTGATTTTTATATTTTTAAGATTAAGTAAAACTAGTTGACTTACCCAGTACGTTTGGAAGCAAAAAATGTTTACAGCATTCATTTTTTAAAAAGAAATCTCTATTGAAAATGATCGACATTTTTATATCATTGATTACAGATTAAAATATTTCTGTATGCTTCCAACAATTCAAGTAGTTCTTTTAATGTCATTTTTTACACTGTTCTCCTTAATTTTAAGATATTTTGGTGAAAAAATAACCCAAAATAAATAAATGACTGAATTTGACAAAATACACCTACAAAAATTAGTCTGAATTCCTTGACACAGATTCTATAGTCTAAACACTAATTTAACTCCGCGTTCTTAAATTCATTCTTATTCAAAATATTTCCAAATATCCAAAGTGATAATTCATATTTTAATAAATTTAGATGGCTGTTGGCAGTAGAGAGAAGAAAAGAAAAGCATTGCTTCAAAATGACTTGTAAAATTTGAATTTTATTGTTCTTTTGTAGTTTTCTAATCTACTTTCATCGTAATGTAAATATCAACTTTCTATAAGGAATTGTGTTAACAAGAAATTGCCTCATCACCGGCTTAAAAAGGATTAATTAAATTCTAGATGACTGCTATTGACAACATCCAAACAATCTTCGTCGTTCACTGACACATTACGTTTGTTTAAAAAGAGAAAATGATTTTACCTGTGGAATTTTTCTAAATTTATTTTTAGACAAAACAAAAGAAATCCAAACAAAAACAAAAATTTATGAAGTGCGCAATACATGATTGGGTTTATTAAATTTTACCAATTTACAATCGTAAAAAGCGAAACAAAACATTTAGCCAGAAACCCTCCTCTCTATCTCCCTCTCCTCTCTCGATATATATATACTAAAGACATTTTTATGTTTAACGTTGTTATTTATAGATACAAGTATTTAAGCAAATGCTCTGTTTATGATAAACAGTATTAAATAACATTTACCGGCCTGAATGTCCGAGAAATTTTTGACAGGATTCGAACCTGCATCCTATACGGAACCGTCATTTACGCTGACTTGCCTTAACCGTCTCGGCCACAAAGAACATTTCGGTAGAGAAGGTCGAATTTACTGCTTATAAACTTCAATCTTCCATGAATCTCGTACATTCATAACTGCTCTGGCGTATCAAATGTAAACAAATGACGTCATATATTAAGAAATGGACAAGGTTTATCATAAACAGAGCATTTGCTTAAATACTTGTATCTATAAATAACAACGTTAAACATAAAAATGTCTTTAATAAATAAATTGTCGGACCTTGTCTATTTCTTAATATATATATATATATATATATATATATATATATATATATATATATATATATATATATATATAAGCGTTGATCAATAAGCCCGGCTGTCTGAGATGTATACTATTTCATTTTCAAATGAAATAGTTCCGATTCAAATGAAAAAACAATTTAAAAATTTGAATTGGATCAACAATATACAAACAATTAAAAAGGAAAAAAAGCAAATATTCACAATTCATTATTGGAAAGGGGACAAAAATTTGAGTTAAAAATAAACAAAAGGAGGGGTTAATGAGAATCTCGTAAAGGATCGAAAATAAAACCTGGGGCTCCGGATGCTACAATCACTAACCTAGCTAAGAGTAACATGCTTCAACTGGAGTTTGTGCTGGAGTGAATATCACCCCCCTCACTGACAGTTAAAGATTCAGAAGAGACATTCAAATTTGGATCCTTTCACACAAACCAAATTCGCATCATGAGATGGAAGGGTAAGAAGACTTCGGACTTTTGTTGGAGGAAATTATGCCAATTAAAGATCTAAATTTTATGTATAAAAACCACAATCTAATAAAAAATAAAATAAAAAATGTTTTCAGTACATTGACATATTATTTTAGAATTTTGATGCCACTTTAAGCATTTAATTTTTTTACTCGACAGTCCGATCTTGGAAAGCGCCGGCCTCGAAGTTACATGATGCCTGATCACTGGATATATGGCCTTCAAAACCCTAGGTCTTCTGGTACTGTATGTCAAGGTAAACCACAATTCTCGGTTTTCTTTTTTTTTCTCCTCAAGTCTTCTGTAATTAGTCTGATGAAAATTCAATATTATATTCTAATCTTACATATCTGTAATCAGGAACAAACATTAAGGTTTTTAATTTTCACATTTCTTGAACGCTTTTTGTTATAAGAAAACGTCGTATTGTAAATGATCAATTTGCAGTTTGAAAACTTTCTAATCGAAGTTGATTTTTAATCACCAATGAATTTAATACTCAGTTGCGGTCTTTATTCATGTTTATCGATTTTGATTCATGCGTTATTGGTTTCCAATTCTTTTTTCTAAATTTGTTTTAAAGCTAAATATTTCGCAGTTAATCTAGGGAAAATTGTCATTACAAAATAAAACTTTTTTTAACACCCAGCCAATCTGATTGTTTGTATCTCTTCAATTCCCGATTCATCAATAGAAGACAACGAACTGGGTACATAGCATAATGCAAACCAAGTAGAGTAAGTTTGATTCTCACTGGGTGGCTTTCACTTAACCTTGCACCAGATTAAGCTATTTTGAATAAATATCTTTGAGGACTGTTTATTTAGAGAGATGATTTCCTGTTTTGCAGGTGCTAATGATCAGCATTTTTATAATAAGGTAAAAACCACTATATCAAATACTGGGGAGAGGAGGGGGGAAATATGGATCTGTGTCAGTTTTTCCTCTGACATCGCTTTTATTTTAATCAGTATTTAGCAAATATGGATCTTTGTGCCCGCAAAAAAAAAAAAAACAACCCCAAAATACCCCCCAAAAAAAAAAAAAACAAAACAAAAAGCAAAATAAAATCGGAGTGTCAAAAGGGCGTTTTCTTCCCATATCACCGCTTTTGTTTTAACTACCTTCACGCTGCGGCAGTGTTTATTGTTTTAAAAAGCGATGATTAGAATTGTAATAAAACCCAGGCATATGAAAGTGAATTTATACATTTCCTTTATTTTGAGAATTGACAACAAAAATAATAAACACTATTTATTTATTAGATTGTTTATTTACACTATTTATTTTATTGTTTATTGTTATTTCTTTATAAATTGGTAAATGATAAATATTGCATGGTTTTAATTGTATTAGTTTTTAGAATTTTGTAATTTCAAAATCATTCTTATATCTAAGAAATAAATAGTGTTTAATATTTTTGTTAATTCTCATAGAAAAAAAAATGAATGAATTCATTTTCATCATACGTTTTGTTTTATTACAATTCTAATTATCACTTTTTAAAACAATGAACATTACCGAAGAGTAAAGTAGTTAAAATAAAAGCGGTGTTATTTAAAAACTGTCATTTTGACACCAAGTTTTTTTTTTTGAGGGCACGAAGGTCCATGTTTGCTAAATACGGATTCTCAAAGACAGCATTTTTGAAAAATGTAAAATTTCAAAAACGGGGGAGATAGGAAAATAAGGCAGTAAAAAAGTGTACATGTCATGAGTCATAATTTTCGAAACATCGTCTTTCATTGGTATTATAATTTACCAATGACATAACGATGAGAAACAAATAAAGAATTTTTTCTGTAAATTCTGCGAAAGGAAAATCGCAAAAAAAAATGTATCAAGAATGTACGTAGACTCAAGAATTTAAGTTGGTGCATAACAAATAATTTCTTTATTTTCATAATAATTAAAAAATGGTTTGTGTTAATTTTCGCTTTTAAAAAGAATTTTTGACAAAATTTGAACCAAGGGACATAACTTTATATTAAAGTTATCTCCCTTGATATTAATCACTTGATCAGCTGTGGAAATTGATAACTCACGCACAGGGATTTTTCCTCATTTCATTCCTATTTCAGGAATATGTTTAACGCCAATAACAGTTCCTGGTGTCCGCAGCTATATTTGGGGGGAATTTTATCAATATTTAGATGGTTCCATATGCATTTTAAGTCCTGTGTGGCTACCCAATCTAAAAAATAAAATTATCATATTGACTAAGGTTAGCTTTGTCTGGCACAAAGCTTAAAATATGGATCACCAAATGAGATTTGGTTTGTAAGAGAAGAATCACTTTTCTACAGCAAGGTAGTTCAATAAACAATTATGTTTTAGATTATATTTTTACTGTTCAAATCAGTAACTATTGAACAAATTAGAACAAAATTTAGCAAACACAATTTTGTGTGTTGTCAAATTGATGTTGATGGGATTTTAAAAAAATATTGCTGGGTACGAATTCAGTACTCAAGGGTCTGAATTATCTTGAAAAGAAGGAAGCGTAATTTTTCAGTGCATTTTTCAGATTAATAATTTTGATTCATACAATAGAATCAACGACAATCCACATTACATACTAATACTTTTTGGTGGTACTAATTGAAGATAATTAGATTTTATATATATCTATATATCTTTTATATATATGTAGTGATTAAAAAAAAAGAATGATGAAAATGGTCGACCGAATACTTATTATGCCATTTTAGATTTTCAGACACCACCTGAGAAAGTGTAAAATCTTTAAAATTGTCCCAAAAATTAGAAACAAAAAAATATTTATGCAATTGGAAAATTTCGTGCGTATTCTCAGACTGTCATTTTGTTAAAGTGGGTTTATTTCTTTGTTGACTCTAAAGCAAGGCGAATCCGAAAAGGATTATAGGTATTGCCTAAAGCAAATATAGTTCAATCCGTTAGTCAGACTAACATTCGAAACAATATATGTTTGAAGTTTTGAAACGAAGCATTCTTACTATTATACATTGATTCATTCAGTTCAATTTCCTCTTCATCGAGCTGTAATAAAAATATAAAAGGCTATAGAATTATTAACTCAATTTATCTCTACCTATAACTTTGCTTTCTCTAACTTTTTTTCATTGAATCACATAATTTTCTTTAAAAGATTTTTCTCTCTATATAAACCTTCTTGTATGTGTCGTGTCCCTTCAGGACATTGGCGATATTGGCTCACCACAATTTTCTGTCCTATTGTATGTGAACCTACTGTATTTTTAAATAAGTGTATATATCTTTCAATAATTAAACAACCCGTATAAAATTATGGTTAACATTCCTTTGATAACTATATATATATATATATATATATATATATATATATATATGATAACTCCACTATCTTGATAGTAGGTTACAAATATTAATATTTAAATTTTACAACGCTCAATTTCCAATCCGCGCCTGACGATTGCCTTGTTCATGAAACTCAGAGGTTCAGCAAACGATGAAGTGCATATTTAGGCAGCAATTTTTCATTAATGCATGTTTCATTAAGTAATATAGTCTATTTATTTTAAGTAAGTTCCTTTCATATTGTCTGATAAGCTTAATCACATTATCATTGAAAGACGAAAAGAAAACACCATGTTGATACATGTTTACATCCAATCTAAGCTTTCGGCATACATAAGCCATTATCAAAGATGACAATTTCAATGTATCAAACAACACACGGATGAAACAACAATGATAGTCCGCCCTTGCTGCATGAAAAATTTGGAAGCAACGACAAAACCGTGTATCCGAGACGCGGAGGTGAAAATCGCGTCGCAACTCGTGACGTCACACATGAACACGCGAGACTGAAAACAAGAAATATTAAGTATGGTAAGACATTGGTCTTATAAATTATAGGCATTTAAGAATATTTGTGGAGATTTCATAGTTTATTTTGTTCAGGTTAGGTTTCAACTGTTTTATGTCTAAAGTTTCAACAATTTTTAATTTTTGTTTATTGTTTTCATGTTTAAGTATAGTTGTGTTGTCCACAAGGATTTTCCGGAATTGAGTACGCGGCCAGGCATATTGTTTTAGATTGGATTTAAAATAAATAGACAAAACTTGTCTATATTATTTGATGAAACATGCATATATATATATATATATATATATATATATATATATATATTGTGCTCTAAGTAAATGCGTATATATTTTCGAAAAGAATGTTCAACTTAGAAAAAGCAAAAACGATTTATTCAATGAAGTCACGAAGTGTCGGTGAATGTCTTGATGCAGCCTCGAAACTGCTTAAATGGAAAAAGTAACCCTCGTTCATGTTGGTCATCACGTCCTCAATGGCTGCTGCTTTCAATGATTCTTTGGCATTGAGCGGTTGGGAGTGGGGGGGCTGTTGTTTGGCTTCTTATTTTCACCAACACCTCAGACATTGTAATTGAGGGGTTTCAACTCAGGAGAGCGAGGAGGCCACATGGTGAAGGAGATATGATCGCGAAATTTCTCCACCACCCATTCCTTTGTCATATGGACCATTTATAAGTGGGGGCAGGGAAATATATACGTCCACTCCATCAATCCAAGCCTTGATCATTGTGATAATTACCTCGGTGTAGGTGATGGTACTGGCTGCCGAAACTCTACGGGAAGAAGAGTTCTGATTGACTCTTAGGACCATCATAAACAATGTGAACTTGGTGTGCAACATCGTTGGGTACCACTGTGGGTTAATGCATAATCATCTTCTTTTCTTCTTGTTCCCTTTCAAGAAACTCTCAGAGTCGTTGTAGTTGGCAGACAGTGCCACAAACATGGCATTCCCTGTCATTTGTTCTATTAGATAGTAAGCTACCATGGAAATTTACGTTTTAAAGTGAATATTAATTTTTGGTGGTTGCTACATATTATTAGATCTTTTTTCATTTATGATCCGCTGAAAATCTCTTCTCAAATACATGTATATAACTATATGAATGCATTTTGTAGCTTTGCGTGGTTGGGATCTTTCTGACGCTGTACTGGAAGTGAAGGCCCCCGAGGCAAGCGAACGTAATTTTATGGCGCTAAATAAGGCCGCTCTTCATAGAGGTTTGGTCACCGCCCCTGAACACACCCATTTCCGGTCATTGAATGATATTCGCAAGAGTCTGACCAAACAGGTCGTGCCGAGGTGCAGAAAACAGAACATTCCTGCAAATGCAACATTTGGAGTTTTTCCCAGGTGAGAGAAACGTTTCATTTAATGACAGAGCTTCGGGTAGGGAATATAGACATTGCCATTAAAAAACAAAACTGAAAACGGAAACCAAATTTACAGAAATGTCTCATATAAATTAGAAAAAAATCCTGTATTTGTATCGACGGTGTGATGCTAAAAATGTGTAAGTGAATTTTTTTGTGAAATGAGAAAAACAGCTTAAAGATAAAAAAATTCAGAATAAAAATGCGTAATAGCTTTTTTGTAAAAATTGGGGTCTAATTTCAGAAAAAGGTTTTGTATTTGAACATTGTCTATGTCATTCATATGAAGATCAGTTTACTGAATTCAAAAATGGAAAATATGCAAAACGAGCGTATGTGAACTTACGCCATATTAGAATCCATTGAGCAATTTTTCCCATTTATTTTCTTGGTTGTGAATACAAAAAAGATCAAAAAATTGTCTGGTGTTTGAGTAGATATTCTATGATCATTGTTTGAGCCAGGATTCTGTGTGCCGTTTTCGAAGCAGTCAAAGCCTCCCTACATTGACGCAATAAAATTTCCCCTATACATTTTGGCTTGAAATCAGATAGTTAAACCTAGTTTGCTTAGTGAGGGGAGATAAAAGTACAATTTTTCATCAAGGCCATTCGTCATAAATTTTAAAATAAATTGAATTTGAGTCAACAAACTGTAAATTGAAGCAAAAAAAAAAAAAAAATAAATAAATAAAAAAAATAAATAAAAACAACAAAACATAACATACAAACAAAAAACGTCTGGAATAAAATTTGAAACTTGATCTGTCTTGGAATCATGACGATAATTTTATAATCGACCAAAATTGGAGGAATTCAAAGCGTTTAACTCTCTCGATTTTGCTAATGTAACATTTGAGAGACTGAGCAACATGAAATTTAATGACTTTATTAATTGAATTTGTTTTCTTATTGAAGACCGTCTACGCCGATCAGCGAAGTTTTAGCCAACAGATATGGCGACAAATGGTTACAGACCCAAAAGGATGATTTGGTAAAGGAGTTAAAGAAAAGCAGCAAGATGAAGGTAAGTAATTTTTTCTTTGATGAACACACATACAGATAGAAATCAAAGAAGCTAAACAGACAGCCATGAATACATTGCAACTGAGGTAAATATATGTGAAAAGATTGAGGCAGATAGATAATAACAAATTGAGACCTATTTTTTTTTATATATACATATAATTATATATATATTTTTTATATATATATATATATATTATATGTATATATTTATGTATTTTATATTATTTATGCACTTTTATGAATATATGCATATATATATATGTATGTGTGTATTAATATATGTGTATGTATATATATATGGGGAAATATATAGGTATATGTATGTATATGCATATGCCTTACATATGTGTTACATTATGAAATGGACAAAGTCCGACAATTATTTTTTAAGACATTTTTTATGTTTATACGTTCTTTTTATAGATACAAATATTAATAGTAAATATTTTATAGGATACAAATATTAATAGTAAATGCTCTGTTTATAATAACCGTCATTTTGCCTGACGTGACTTAACCGATTGTGCCACAGAGGAGCGTTCGGTTAGCAAGGTCGATTTTACTGCTTTTAAACACAATTCTCCATGAATTTCTCTCATTCATTAATATCTGATCAATGCGTATCCATCCTAAATTGGAATTCGAACAACCTTTGATGCAAAGATTGCTTGAGAAGTATTATTGAAGCGTTAAAATGGAAAAAAAAATTCCGAAGAACCTCTTATTAACCCCAGATTTACAGTAAACGTGCGAAAAAATTGGGGAGCGTTCATGCATTTGCACTTGCAGTTGAATCAATCTCTAACGCTTCATCCCTATTTCTGTTTGATTATTAGACTTGTGAACAATGCCATACTATTTGAAAGTTATTATAGGAAATTTACTGAATATCTAAAACATTGAAACAATTTAACCCAAGCAACGACCACACACGAAGATTTTATCGATGGAGTTCCCTTATTAAGAACAAACATATGCGAAGGACATACCGTAAAAAAAGATAAAGGGGAGTAGCTTAGTATACCAACGGATGATGCATGCAAGCGGAGATGCAGGCAGACATTTTTAGACAGACAGGTGCCGGTTTACAGGGGGTGCGGTTAGACAATTGCAGCCATGTACACTCGAGCAACGCCGGGTGCCTCGGTTACTATATATATATATATAAATAAATAGAGTGAGATGGATATATCGATATTGAAAAAGATCGATAGACTGAGATGGAATGATAGATAAAATCAAACCGAGATAAACACACTGAAATAGATAGATATAAATACGATGAGATAAATATATGGATGGAAAAAGACTGACATAAATAGATTTAAACAGACTAAGATAGTCACATATAGATATAGATAAACTAGATAGATAGAGACTAATATAGATAGGTGTAGAAAGAAATATAGATAGATACATACAGAGTGTGATGGATATATTGATATAAACAGTCTGAGATAGATAGAGAGAGAGAGAGATATGAACCGATTGAGGTAGATAGACTAAAAACTAAGACAGATACATAGACACAAGTCGATAAAGAGATAGTTATAAAAGGGCAGATACATAGATATAAACATCCTAAGAGAGATTGATATAATGAGAATGCGATAGATAAATAGATATAAACATAGATTTGTCGATATAAAGAGAGATAGATATAAACATAAATAGATATAAACAGTGGGATATTATATATACAGTAAGTAGTGTAAGTGTTGATATGAGTGGTGGTAAGAGGGGAAAGGAAGGGAAGAAGAAAGAAAGGAGAGAAATGATAACCTAGTTGTTATTACCCAGTAGTAATCAGACAGTAGTTTAGACTTAAAAAAACCTTCAGAATTAATGAAAAAAAAAAACACAAAAAAAAACAATATACAAAATAATAAGAGATAAACCCTAAAATATGAGAGATAATTCAGCATATATATATATATATATACATATATATATATATATATATATATATATAGTCAGCATCAACTATTCACTAACTGACCATGAGAATGGAAAACAGTGAATATGAACATTAGCTGCCATATTTAAGTAGAATTATATGCCATATTAACAATGCTGGATAGCCAAATTTGTTTTTAGGATAGGACAATGTGACTTATTTTAAGTTAAAACTTAATGTCATAGAAGGGAAAAATACAAATAAATCCCATTCCTTTCCCTCGGTAAATACGTCCACTGGTGTCAGCTTTGACTCCTTGTCAGCTGCAGCATTTTTTGTATGTTGTTGTCGTTGTTGTTGTTTGTGTTATATGTAATAGGATTAGGTAATCCTCCCGCTTCTTTTGGACAAGAGTAGAGGCTCACACCTTGTTTCTTGTTTAGGAAGGGGTTCCCGGAACTCTCCCTCTCTTTCTCCTGGCTTCTGTACTAGTGCTGCCGTGTTTCTCCCGTGATGTGTGCAGTCTGTGGCATTACCTCTTCATACTGAGGGTACACGGTTGACAGTTTCCGACTGGTAGTTAGAAGCTGTAACTCTTGCATAGCGTCTTGGGCGGCCGCTCTGATCAATAGTTGTATAATACCGGGGTGTCTATAGTGCCGTGTTGCGCATCGAAAGGTGTCCTTGCATTCACCTCCGGTGGGAAACCCTGAGGCCACATTATGTTGCAGGCTGTGCTAACTTCTCGTCTGCTTCTTTTACTTCAGGCCTTCTCATTTTTACAACCATAATTTCACATGATAACTAACGACGATCCAAAAAGAAAACCTAAACCAGCCCTTAAAAAATCACCTAAACCTTTTAACATTTCATTTTCCAACATCCGTGGCATTAGAACCAATTTCTGTAGTGTGGAATCTTTCCTCATTGCGAAGTGCCCGGATATACTGGCTCTCTGTGAGACCAACCTTGACTCGTCTATCCCCTCCTCTGCCCTCTCGATCCCCGGCTACCTTCCTCTCCTTAGAAAAGACTCTCAAACCCACATGCATCGCCTTGGAGTTTACGTCAAGGACCATCTCTAGCTAGCTAGAGAGTTGTCTCTTGAATCTCTAGACCATTCTTACACGTGTCTCCGGCTATCTCTTGTCAATGCTGTATGCTACCTCTTCTTCCTTTACCGCTCTCCATCCTCCCAACACTGTGGTATAATCGAATGCATTTCTGACAGCATTGACAAAGCTCTCTCTATCTATCCGTTTGCTCACATATTCGTGTTTGATGACTTTAGCGCACATCATACCAAGTGGCTTAAAAACGCTACTACTGACATTGCAGGCATTCAAATCCTTAATTTTTCAATTTCTCAATCCCTCACGCAGAAAGTTGACTTCCCCACACGTTTTCCCTAAAACCGGGACGGTAAGGATTTTCTTCTCGATCCATCCCTCTTGGAAACTCCGATCATGCTGTAGTGTCTATCAACATCTCCTTCAACTTGTGAACTGGGGCAGGAATTGGCTGGTTAACTTTAATGCCTCAAAAACAATTACTCACCACAGAGAACCATCCCTGCCCCCCATTAGAATGTCTGACGCTCGAGAGCACCTCTTTGCGACTACTCGGCCTCACATTGACTGCTTCGTCCACCGCAAGGAAAATTGGCTCCCTGTGCTGCGCTAGGAAATTTTTCTCGCCGGAGTCGATCCTTCAAATCTACAAATCAACCATTCACCCTTGCTACCATATATGGTATGGATACCCTTCTGTTTGTCTCAAGGTTCTTGATAAAATCCAGAGACAATGTAATTGGCCCTGATCTGGCATCTCGTCTGCAGTGACTTTTTTTTTACAAATACTTTCATGTTAACTGCCCCGGGGAGCTGCTTTCGCTGGTTCCCAGACTTCTTGAATTTAAGCGTTCTACTAGGCTAGCATCTCGCTCACACTCTTTCACTGTCGAAACTGTTAAATGTAGCCGTCTCTTCTACTCCAATAGCTTCATGTTTCGCATTTCTCGCCTTCGGGACTCCCTCCCCTCTTCCTGTTTCCCCGATAGCTATAATCTCCAACTATTCAAATGTAATGTCAATCGACGTCTCCAGATACCCTGATCTATCCCCTATCCTTCTCTTTATCCTTTCCTCTATCACTCCTATTTGCTCTGGCTCCAACTCTCTGTAACCCCTTGCGTGCTAGTAGGCTTTAGCCTTGCTTGGGAAAACGCCTTAATATATATATATATATATATATATATATATATATATTAAGCGTTTCACCCCAAGCCAGGGGCAGGAAGCCACTATATATATACAAACTGAGATATAGATAGATATACACAAACTTAGATATGAACAGAGGAGATAGGTAAATGGTTATAAAGAGACTGAGATAAAAGCTGACATATATATATATATATATATATATATATATATATATATATATATATATGTGTGTGTGTGTGTGTGTGTGTGTGTGTGTGTGTGTGTTTGTAAATACAAATAAAAAAAAGAACAGTAAGATATATAATCCGGTGTTCTTATTGCTATTTTTATTTTTACAAAATAGTGCTCAATGTAAATTTACAGAGCATTAATATTATAAATTAACTGATTTAAAATATGTTTTTTATACATACTTATACTTGATATGAAAAAATAATTTTATATACTGTAAGTAATTCTAGTACTTTTACTTGTTTTAAAAAGAAATATAGTCTATTAAAAATTAAAAGTGTCCTTTATACATACATGAGAAACTATATATTACTAAGTTTATAAAAAAAATATAAAAAATAAAAGTTTACTAAATCAGAGAAATGAATTAGCTATTTTTTTGCCGTCACTGTCATAAATTTTCCTTAAATAATATTTAAAAATAAAATTTTAAAAAAATGTGACCTGGTAATATACATAATTATACTAGATATGAAAAAAATAATTTTATATACTGTAAGTAATTCTTGTACATTTACTTGTTTTAAAAAGAAATATAGTCTATTGAAAATTAAAAGTGAAAATATTTTAAAATTGTAGCTAAATAAAACGTATTATAACGTAAACATCCCAAAAAAATCTTTAAGTATACAAATAGAAAAATGCTGTAAGAATTTTTTGCCGTTAACAATAAAATTAAAAAAAAACCCAGACGACATGCATTTAACGGATGTCAGAATTCGTTGAAAAATACATCCCTACCCTCCCTAAACAAAACCCCTTTTTCGAACGTAACAAATAACTGATACAACAAAAGTTAATAAAAATGAGCACGTTACCACCACTTGTCTGAATGATTGGATTTCCCTTTATCCTTGGGAACACTGAATTATGAATTTTTCTGTGCCTTTAAAACTCAGCAAATTTAAAAAAATAAGTTACTCCAAAATTCGCTTGAGGATGCAATGGAACTAATGTTTTTAATTTAATTACAAAATTAAATTCGAAGCTTTCAGCTTCCATTTTTGAAACATGGTTAATACTGTGTAGTGAAAAATATTTTAAATCAGTTAGTTTATATATATATATATATATATATATATATATATATATATATATATATATATATAAGCAAGATTGGTTAAATTATTTAGACGTATTATCTATATATATTTATTTTAGTTTTAATCTTTTCATGTCCACAAATTAATTTCTTTGTTGCTGAAGAAATTGATTCAGAAAAATTCCAAAATTTTCATTCAAATAATTTTTATTTTCCCTGAGTTCTTTCAATCTCATCTGAGACCATCTTTAGGGGGTTAAAATATCTGTGGATATACAGTAACTCCGTAAATTCAAAATGTTCGTTTACAGCATGTCAAGTTCGAATATGCAACGGGTTAACTTTTGTACTTTTTTATTTTAATATTTAAAAAATTAAAAAGATTTTTAGTTTTTTAGTTATAATATTTTATTTTAGTATTTTTATAAAACTTTGCTGCTACAAACATTTAAGAACTTTATTGCTATACTTATAGTTGACTTTATTTTGGGCCACAATTCTCTTCTATAAAAGGCTTCCAGAATTTTAAGTCTTTGCTTACTATGATCTTGTTGAAGTATTGATGTATCTTCAACTAATATCTGTCTAAACTGTGAATGTGAGCATGAAAGTTCATTTAAATGCTCTGAGATTTAAGTATGATCATTCGTCAACGTCGTCATTGTAAAACCAAGATATGTTAACATTTTTTGCATCGCTGAAAAACATCTGTCTATATTTCTGAGATGAGGTATTATGTACATTATTTACATTATTCGGACTATTGTCCTCATCTTTGTCGCCATATTTATCACAACGTTTCGGCCGTTGTACGCTCCGGCCTTCTTTAGTTGGTTGGAATTTCGAACTGAACCCTCAAGGACACATGGCACTGTGGATAAAGGCGTTGGTTAGATCCAGTGACAGGACCCAAAGAGTGTGAGTTCAATACCCGATTAAGGCAGTGGAGAACTTTCAGAGGGAAATTAGCAGGAGATAACTGATAACTGATATCCATCAAACCTGGCACGTGGAACTAGAACAGTCTACCCCAGTGAGCGAAATAAAGGGTTCAGTTCGAAATTCCAAACATCTGAAGAAGGCCGGAGCGTACAAGGGCGAAACGTTGTGATAAATATGGCGACAAAGATGAGGACAATAGTCCGAACAATGTAAATAATGCGCTAATAAATGTTAATACACATGTTTACCACAATAAACAGAGATAGATATAAACTGAAATAGATAGATAGATATAAACAGAGATGTCTATATTGACAGATATTAACAGACTGAGATAGATAAATATATAAATGGACTGAGATAGACATAGATATATACAGACTAAGATAGTCATATATTGATATAGACAAACTAGCTAGATAGGTATAGACTGATATAGATTGAAATAGATATACATGGATTGAGATGGATATATCGATATAAACAGATTGAGATGTATAGATATGAACAGACTGAAATAGATAGAAATAAATAGATATGAACAGACTAAGGTAGAAAGATAGTTAAAAACTAATAAATAGATAGGCATGAAGGAATGGTCAAATGATCGATCGATCGAGCGGTAGATAGATAGGTAGAAACATACTATGATAGATATAAACATACTAAAATGGATAGATATAAACAGACTATGATAGATAGTTATAAACGGACGGGTATAAATAGATAT
Organism: Acanthosepion pharaonis; assembly: GCA_903632075.3. Lineage (NCBI taxonomy): Eukaryota > Metazoa > Mollusca > Cephalopoda > Sepiida > Sepiidae > Acanthosepion > Acanthosepion pharaonis. The sequence continues at coordinate 1,432,603 of CAHIKZ030005486.1, read as the reverse complement.
AGATAGATAGATATAGAATGTGATGAATAGATAGAAACAAATAAAATAGGATAAACAGATAAATATATATTTTGAAAAATCTGACAAAATTTCTTGTGACGCG